>WAAB01012644.1:0-13791 GCA_013389865.1 Piaya cayana
GAGGTCCCCTCCAACCCAAACCCATTCCCTGATGATACCATTGCCACGAGGCACTGGGTTTCCCACAGGACAGTCTGCATCCTCCGTGCACTGCGCGTCAGGAGCAGCGGGGCTCTGCGGGAGACACAGAAGCACGAGGTCTCTCCACCACTCACGTTGCTTCTCCTGTCTCAAAGCACTGGTTTTCTCCCAAATCCCTGCACAGCCACAGAGCAGCAGCAACACTGGTTGGGCAAACCCAACCCCGTATCTCGCTCACCTCGGGGCAACTGCCCTGGCTCTGCTGCGTTGTGGCGATGAAGTTGGTCACCAGAAAAAGACCGTTTTCTCCCTGGGAGGCAAGAAGATGCTGTCAGAGGGGCTGCACCCACCATGCTCCTTGGCAGCACCGCTGCCACCACCAACTCTACTTCTTTGGGCTCTGTAACTCAAAACATTAACGCTGACTTTCTGCTCCCACGAAGTTTGACCACAGTGTCTACCCTGCTCCCCTGGAGCCCTCCTGTACCTGTGGGACCTGGCTGTACCCCTCACCCTCAGTGGGACCCCAGCTGTACCCTGTCCCTGGGGGACCTGAACCATAACTCTTGCCCTCCAGGTGGATTCAGCTGTACCATGGACTCTGGTCATATCCCTCCCCACGGACCTAGCCATACCCTCTCACCAGGGAGACCATGGCCATTCCCCTTTTGCCCTGGGGGGATCTGGTCTATACCTCATGCTGCAGAGACCCAACAATACCCCCTCCCCTGGGAGGGACCCTCATCTGAATCCTTAATCCATGGGAAAGACCCCATCCCATACCCCTCGCCACAAAGGGGGACCCTGGCTTGACCCCCCTCCCACACCTGGCTGTACCCCATCCCCAGGGTGACCCCAGCTGTATCTGCAGACCCCAGCTGTCCCCTTCCCCATGGCCTCCCTATACCCCCTCCCCCGTGGGGAATCTGCCTCATATTCCCTTCACAGACCCTTTCCCCAGCGGGACCTGAGCCATTTCCCCTCCATCCCCCTCCCCAGGGCCCCTATCACATCCCCTCCCCATCCTGTCCCCCCCCTTACCGGTTGTCCCCTCCCCATAGCCCTCCTGTACCCTCTCCCTGACCCGTCCCCCTACCCTGCCCATTCCCCTCCTCATCCCCAGGGTCTTCTCCTGCCCCCTCCCCTCCTGCCCCCCTTCTCTGACCATTCCTCCCCCGTACTGGGGGTCGCTTCCCCGTACCCCTCTCCTACCCCTCCCAAGACATTCCCCCCACCAACCCGACCCCCTCCCCATCCTTTCTGTCCCCGACCCCCACCCCTCCTCCGGCCGTTCTCCTCCCAGACCCTCCTCCCTAGTCCCGTATCGCCCCCCCCGGTACCCTCTCCCATTACCGGCGCCCCCCAGCCGTAGTCCGCCGAGTCCCAGAGCCGCCGCCCCCCCGCCGCCACAGCCGCCCCCTTGAACTTGGCGAGCAGCGCGGAGTGGGGCGAGGGGTCCGTGTCCTGGTAGCCCTTCCTGGCCAGCAGCACCCACCTGCGGGGAGGGGGGGCTCAGGGACCCCCCTAGCAGAGCCAACCTGAGTCAGGGAATCCCCGGGAGAGCCCACCTGCCAGGAGAGGGGGCTCGGGGACTCCCCCGGCAGCTCCCACCTGCGGGGAGGGGTCTCGGGGCCCCGTACCCGAGCACGTAGCCCAGCAGGGCGAGCTGCAGCAGGCGGTGCAGCGCCCCCNGACCCGCCTGCAGGGAGGGGGCGCTCAGGTACCCGCCAGCAGAGCCCATCTGAGTCATGAACCCCTTGAACAGAGCCCACCTGAGTCAGGGCCCCCCCAGCAGAGCCCACCTGTAGGGGAGGGGTCTCTCAGGGAACCCCCAACAGCACCGACCTGCGGGGAATGGGGTCTCGGGGAGCCCCCAGCAGCGCCAACCTGAGTCAGGGAATCCCCGGGAGAGCCCACCTGCCAGGAGAGGGGGCTCGGGGACTCCCCCGGCAGCTCCCACCTGCGGGGAGGGGTCTCGGGGCCCCGTACCCGAGCACGTAGCCCAGCAGGGCGAGCTGCAGCAGGCGGTGCAGCGCCCCCACCCGGCGGTTCCGCGTCAGCGCCAGCTTCGCCGTCTGGTAGTCCAGGAGCCACGGGCAGGGGGCCGGCCCCGCGCTCGCCATCGGGGCGACTCGGGGAGGGAGAGGGGGGTGGAAACCGGGGAATGTGGGACCTTGGGAATGGGGAGAAGCGGGGATGCGGGGGAGGAACGGGGATGCGGGGGAGGAACGGGAATAGGGAGAAAAGAGTCTGCGAGGGAGCTGGGAATGGGGAGAAACGGGGCTGTGGGAGAGCCGGGAATGCGGAACCCCAGGAATGCGAAGCAACCAGGGTGCAGGAGTACCGGGGATGGGGAGAAACGAGGCTGCGGGAGAGCCGGAGATGCAGGAGTGCCGGGGATGGGGAGAAACGGGGCTGCGGGGGAGCCGGGACGGCGGAACCGCCGCGAACACGGGAGAAGCGGCTCCACCTCAGCGGCCGCACTGCAGGAGCACCGGGAGCAGCCGCGGTTCCCCGCCCCTCGCAGCCCCGCTCCTCCCTCTGGGATCGGGAGCAGCCCCGAGGGGAGGGCTCGGGTACCCACTAGGGGATGAGAAGCCCAGAGAAGTGCATTCAGAGCCCAGAAATCAAACGCATCCTGAGCTGCATCCAGAGCAGAGGGAGCAGCAGGACCAGGGAGGGGAGTCTGCCTCTCTGCTCTGCTCTGCTCTGGTGAAACCAAACCTGGAGCCCTGTGTCCAGTTCTGGAGCCCTCAGCTCTGGAGGACATGGAGCTGTTGGAGTGAGGCCAGAGGAGGCCATGGAGATGATCCGAGGGCTGGGACACCTGCTGTGTGAGGACAGGCTGGGAGAGCTGGGGTTGTTCAGGAGAAGAGAAGGCTGCAGGGAGACCTTAGAGCATCTTCCAGCACTGAAAGGGTCTCCAGGAAAGCTGGGGAGGGGTTCTGGATCAGGGAGTGCAGGGACAGGACACAGGGAACAGTTTTCAGCTGAAAGAGGGGAGATTGGGATGAGATTTTAGGCAGAAATGTTTTGCTGTGAGGGTGGGGAGGCCCTGGCCCAGGTTGCCCAGAGCAGTGGTGGCTGCCCCGTCCCTGGATGGGTTCAAGGCCAGGTTGGATGGAGCTTGGAGCCCCTGATGCAGTGGGAGGTGTTCCTGCCCATAGCAGAGAGTTGAAACTGGATGGGCTTGGAGGCCCCTTCCAGCCCAAACCATTCTACGATGATTTGATTCTTCTAAGCTAGGAATATTCATGCTGGGTGTAGGTGGGCAGAGAAACTTGTATTTGGGTCTCAGTATCTGTCTTCACATCCATTCCATTTTTTTTTTCTGTTTAGCATAGCTGTGTCTCCCTGCCTACACCTTTTCTTTCAAACTGTGATGAGGAACCAAGAAACCCCGTCTAACAGCTGAGTGCAGGCTGTGCCGGGAGTGGGAAGTACGGATGTACATGGAGTGCTTCTGTCTCACGTGGCACCATGTGGAGAAGCCTGTCTTGGAGACCAGTTGTGAATTTAAGTATGTGCTGTTGTTCCTACAAAAATACTGTGTTAGACCAGGTTAGTCCTTATTTTCCAAGCCTGACAACTACTTCTGCCATGGCAGTGCAGGACTCAGCTGCTGGTATGATTCAATCTGATGATCTGATCATGCTGGTTTCTGCTTTGGATGCACTTTGTTGGTTTATGCTGAGCTGTTCATCCCCCAGTACCCCAAGTCCTCCTCCTCAGGGCTGCTCTTGATCACATCATACCCCACCTCCTTTACAATTCTGAGCATGTGGCTGTTCACAAAGATGCTCTGGCTCCTGTCCCAGCAAGGACCAGGACCCACAGTGTTTTGTGCTGTCCTAAAGTGCCTCCAGTCTGCTGAGCGAAGTCCAGGCAGGTGGGATTGGGAGAAACCAGCTGTCCTTACTCCAGAGGCAAAGAGCTCACTGCACCCCACTCCTGACAGCATCTGACGGGCTTTTCATAATCTCTTGGGCAAAGCTGTCATTGCCCAGAAGAGGCGTTTCTGGACTCTTGCCTAAAACTCCCTTGTGACGGTTTAAGTCCGTTGCTTCTTGCTGTGTCTCCCGTGCATGTGGTGAAGATTTATTCCGCTTTTGTGGCTGCGTGGTTGGAGACTGACGCATGTGCTGCAGGAGAGAAGATGGGATGGGACCGTATCGGTAGAAAATATCTGCAGGGCTTGGTGGAAGAGGGAAGAGCTGCATCCGTGATAGGGGAGAGCTGCATCCCTGATAAGGAGCTGCATCCCTGATGTGGAAGAGCCATGTCCCCACTAGGAAAGAGCTGTGCCCGTCCCTGAGCAGCCCGAGACACCCAGACAGGAGCACAATCCTGCAGTTCCTTGGATCTCCTTGCGCTCAGCACCTGGACTGCTGACCTGGCCTCAATGCTTTGCGGAAGGACAAAAGGACAACAAGACGCTCTGTCATTCTCTGGCCATGGAGCAGCGGATACGCGCGGCTGCTGCTGGTGTCTCAGAGATGAAGCTCAGTGCTTACCTCATCCTCTGCCTGTGCCTGCAGGAGGAGGAGGGGAGGAGGGCAGGGATAATGAGAGGATTACTTACCGCAGCCTTAAACGAGCCCTGCAGCTCGGCTGTGCTGCTTCCAGAGCTGGGGAAGGGGGAGAAGGGATAACTTACAGGGCTGCAAAGAGGTTTAATAAGGACATTGAGCTGCTCTCTTGGGTCCCTGAGCAACAAACTCTTCCAGTACTCTGGCTCCCTTTTTCCTCCCTCTAGCATGGACACGGCTCCAGGACACAATTGGGTTAGTGCCTGCTTATTGCAGCATCTGTGATTAAGCTGTCTCTGCAATGGTGCTGGGATGCACCTGCAACCATGGCTCCCGGCACCTCACTGAGCTCCCACAGCTCCTGCTGCTGGTGTGTGTCTCCTGAAGCCTCCGAGATCCCCTCCAGCTCTGTCCCAGTCAGTCACTTTTGGTGCTGGAGCTGCATGTCAGGGCTGGAGTTGGGGGGAACACAGGCTGAGGGAGAGTCTCTGCCATTTAAATGATCCTGGGAAGCATCCTTAGCATTGATTTTCCTCCCTAGTACAAATCCTGTGTTATTCCTGCTTAGAATTTGCATTTCTCCTTGCACCCACTTTGTGGGAGAGCCCCAGGCACAGTAAATGTGTGTGGCCCCAGGGGCTGCTCTGCCCCCCCAGCACCCCACTCTCACACAGGCGGTGGGGATTAGCATCTCAGGATCCCGGTAACCCTCTTAGCCCAGCCCGGAGCGCATGTGCTGGAGCTGCTCGTGCCCCTAAACCCCTTTCCAGGTTCCCAGAGCCCAGCACCGGCCGTTTCACCGCTGACCTACATACCTCCTGGCTGTATTGTAATGGGATTGATTTCCACGCGGTCCAGCTTGGTGGATCAGGGTGGTGCCATGAGTCCCAGAGAATATGATTTATTTTTAAACTCCATTGGAGAAGGATGCTCCTATGGCAAACAGGGGAACACCAGCGCCTTGTTCTGCTCTGGGCAGCCTGGTTTCTGCGCTGCACATCTGCTAGTTTGGATCTGGATCTCACACGTGGGCTACAGCTGGGGAACTGGTGCTTTTCTCTGACACTTCCAGGTTGACATCTTCAAGCTGGGCCCATCGTGCTCCACTGGGACATTGTTTTTCCCTGCTGATGCAATTTGCAGGACAAAATCCTGGCTCCCTTGGTGGCAGAGGCTGCTGACCCCTGTTTTGTGTGCCCGAGCATGCAGTCACTTCAACATTTATTCATGTCCTGTGCCTGTGCAGGGAGCCTTCCTGCCATGGGGGAGTGGGTGCCACAGGTCATAGAATCATGGAATGGTTTGAGCTAGAAGGGACCTCCCTGTGCTGAGGACTCCAGAGCTGGATGCAGGGCTCCAGGTGAGGTCTCACCAGAGCGGAGCAGAGGGGCAGAATCCCCTCTCTGGCCCTGCTGGTCCCACTGCTTTGGATGCAGCCCAAGACACAGTTGGTTTCTGGGCCATGAGCAAATGTTGCTGGCTCATGTTGAGCTGCTCCTCCCCCAGCACCCCAAGTCCTTCTCCTCAGAGATGCTCCCAATCCATTCTCCACCCAGTGTGGATTTGTGGTTGGGATTACCCCTACTCCAGTGCAGAATCCTGCCCTTGGCTTTGTTGAACCTCATTAGGTTCAGCCTTTGCAGGGCTGGGGAGGAGGAGGTGGCTGCAGAGCAGCATCACTGGCACCACTCTGCCCTTCCCAAAGCTTTCCAAGGGTTTCCTGAGCATCAGCTGTGGAGCAGCTGCCCCACAGGGACTCCAGGGAGGCACACACAGCACCAACAACCAGAGCCATCACACAACCAGTATTTATGTGGGTGACCAAGTCAGCCCGTTGCTCACAAGCCACTACACGGAGGTGCCAAGCAGGGCCACCGCACGGCCGGCACACGCCGCTCCGCCGGCAGCAGCAGCACAGGGGGATGCAGGATACAGAGCAGCACTGGCAGACAGAGGGCATCGCACCAAGACCCCTCGCAGCCCCTCTTGGCCCTCCCCAAGGCCAGGACAGTGATAAGCAATGGGACCTGCTTGCCTGCGATCCCTGGCTCCTCATAGGATGCGACACACGTCCTGCAGGGAGCAGGGTGTCCATGCTGCAAGGCCTGGCAGTTCAGCAACCTCATGCCCAACTCATCGTTCCCTCCACCTATTTCTTCCCAAACGTGCTAAACCCCCTTCCCTTCCCCTTCAGGTCTGCCCACAGGCTAACCAGCCAGAGTGGCCAGTGCTGGGGACCCCACGGAGACCACAGCAGCTGGGATGAGCCCCAGAGCACAGGGATGCTCACGAGGGAGAGAGCAACACTGAAAAGCACCCACAGAGCCCGGCCCGAAGCACTGAGAGCCTGGGAGGTGCATTCTGGGGATGTTGAGCCCCCCACATTAGGCAGGCGGCAGTGCAGGGGAAGCAGGGAGCTGGATCTCTGTGGATCAACAGGGAGAAGGCAACAATTCCAGAGTCCTGAGTGCCCACAGCTGGCACAGGGCTGGGGCAAGAGCCTGACCTGGGCAGGACCATTGCTCCCTCACCCACTGTGGAACAGCAGATGCCGGTGGCTGGGAAGATGGTTGGGCTTCCTCAACCTTCCCAGGGTCCCTGCCCAGCCCTCTGCTCTGGTCCTGTCTGTTCTCCACCTCATGTCCCCAGCTCAACCCAACCCGGGGATGGGGATGGCAGGGATGCTGGTAGGAAAGTGCATTTGGCCCCCGCCTCCTTCTGCAGGCAGGCTCAGCTGGAGGCAGGGGCTCCACAGGGCTGCAGCCAGGAGGAGACCCCCGACAGACAGCACTGGGCTCTTTCCTGGCCCCCATAGCTCCTCTGCACCTCGGGCTGTATGGAGGGGCCAGCAGAACAGTGGGGAGGAGGAGGTGGCTCCTGGTGAACAGGGCAGGCACTGGGCTAGGGGCACTCAGCCCCAGTCCCTGAGCTCTGGGGATGGGGAGGGAGGGAGCCAGGAGCCCCACCACATTCTGTGGGAGCCAGTGGGGAAGGACAAGCATCCTCAACATCTCCGGATGGAGCCACAAACCCAGGGCAGCCCTGGTGAGACCAGAAGGAGGAGGAGAAGGGGACTCTGGGGAGGGGGTCAGGTGTCCCTGTCCCCAGGCTGTCATCTCTTGCCGTCTTCAGTGTCGGTGTCTGGCAGGCCGGCAGCAGGCTGGGAGCTGGGCTGCACCGCCTGCACCCTCTCCTCAAGGCTGCCGCTGGGGAACACCACGTAGCGGGCACTGACACGCTGTGGCCGGGGCTCCCGCAGGTTCTCCTTGCTGTGCCAGATGCCGTAGCCGAAGTAGACAAGCAGGCCTGCAGTGGGGACACGGGGAGTGGCAGCTTCAGCAGAGGCCAGGGCTGGTATGGATGCCACCCAGCATCCCAGTGGAGCAGCACAAGCTACAGCACCTACAGGGCTTTAACAGCTGCTTGCAGGTCAGAAAGGATCCCACAGGGTGTGAATCAGAATGGTTTGGGTTGGAAGGGACCTCACAGATCATCTAATTCCAGCCTAATTCCCTCCCTGACGTGCTTCTTGGTCACAGTGCCCACCACCCATCAGCATCAACACTGCTCCCATCAGTCAGTGGTGGTGGGAAGGAAACCATAAATCATGGAATGGTTTGGGTTGGAAGGCACCTCAAAGCTCATACAGTTCCACACCTCCCACTGCATCAGGATGCTCAAAGCCCCATCGAACCTGGCCTGGAACACCTCCAGGGATGGGGCAGCCACCACTGCTCTGGGCAACCTGGGCCAGGGCCTCCCCAGCCTCATTGTGAAGAATTTCTTCCCAATGTCTAATCTATTTTTTTCCCTTTCTAATTTAAAGTCACTCCCCCTCATCCTATGCCATGAAGAGCAAGGACAACCCCAGTCCCCAAGGAACAGAAGCCTCATGCTGGGAAGGGCTCTCCAAGGAGCCACCTTGGGAGCAGGAGAATGTTCTGTTCCAGAGCTTGGAGGATCTGAACCTCAACAGAAACAAACTCTGGGCACCAGAGAGGGCCAGGGAGACGCTGGCTTGTGTCTCTGAAGGAGAACTGTAGGCACAAAGGGGAACCATGCACTTCAGAAACCCATCATCAGTGAAAGAGCCGCTGAAGCTGCTGGCTAGCGCTGACACAAGCCAGGTTCCCATCTGCCCAAGAACAGCTGTGACCTTCCTGGGGCTCCTGCTGCCATGGAGCACTCACCTAGGAGCAGCCAGACAGCGAAGCGGAGCCACGTCATGTAGCTGAGCTTCAGCATCAGGTAGATATTGAGAACGATGCTCAGCGCAGGGGAGAGGGGAACCAGGGGGATCTGTGGGAGAAACAGAGCCAGGAGGTGGTGAGAGCATCCTTAAAGCCATGGAGACAAAACCCAGCACTCGTAAATGCAGAGAAAAAAGTGATTTTGACCCTAGACTTCCTGAAAATGATTTTTTTTCTGGTAAAAAAATAAAGCAGACAAAAGGAACAGTTGTCAGGGAGTCATGAGCTGGAAGACAGGCTGTGTGCTGGGTTGGTAGGGTGGGCACAGGCTCTGGGAACAGCCCTGAGGCTCCATCACAAGGACCAAACCAACCCCAAGCACAATTCAGAGCCAACATGGTCTTTGCTGGAGAAGCTGGGCCAGGGGCTTGGTAGGGAGTTGGTGTTGCTGTTGGTGTTTCCATCCATGCACCACACCAGGGTCAGAGGGGCTGAAAACTGGAGAGGGAGGGGAGCAAGAGAGGCATTGGCGTGATTTGGGGGTTGGAGAAAAAGAGCTCTGCTTGCAGCTCAAAATGAGATCAAAGGCAGAAGGAGTTGGGATGGGCATGAGGGGAGTGAGGGGCTCTTGGGACGTGGAGGAGGGAGCCCAGGGTGGGCAGGGGTGATCCTGCATGATGGACACGGAGCTGCTGGGAATGCTTCCTATGCAGGGTGACACCGCAGGCACCAACACTGCCCCACACCCCGTGCTTGCACTCTGCCTCCTCCTCCTCCTTCTCCTCCAGAAGGTGCGGTGCTTTCACCACACCAGGGTGGCTGGAACCTCCCGTGCATCCCCCAGATCTGCTCCCACCCCACCCACCCCAGCAAAGGAACCGATCCTGCCCATTCCCTTCGATGTACCTGGAAGGTCTGAGTGTTGCGCTGCTGCTCGTGCGCCCAGATGAGGAAGAGGCTGAGCAGGAAGCCCAGGCTGAAGAGGACGAGCAGCAGGGAGTAGCTCCAGGTGGGCAGGTGGAGATGGGTGTTGCCGAACACCAAGATGGAGCAGAGGCAGACGGCAGACACCATCAGGGTCACCACAGCCACAGTGACCACCTCGCCTGGGTAGAAATCGCGGAGGAACTCCAGGTAGGGTTCAAATGCTGCCTTCAGCTGCCCTGGCTCCCGGTGCTCTTTGCTCTTCTCCCTGTCCACCAGCTGGAGTTTGTCCGAGAAGGACTCATACTCCTTCATCTCGCCAGCAGACGGACCCTCACGGGGCTCGGGGCTGGGCCGCCCACCAGCTGCTGGTGCAGGGGTGTCCACTTTCTGCTGCTGGAAGCGCAGGACGATGATGCTGGCAGCCACGAAGGTGTAAGCCAGCAGCGTTCCGATGGACAGGAATTGCACCAGGGCCTCCAGGTCAAAGACAAGGGCCAACAGGGCCATGAGCAGCCCGAAAACCACAATGCCGACCACGGGCACCTGCGTGCGGGGATGCACTCGGGAGAAGACCTGGAAGAAGAGCCCATCCTCGGCCATGGCGTAGACGATGCGTGGCAGGGAGAAGAGGTTGCTCAGCAGGACCGTGTTCATGGCTGAGGGACAGGCAAAAGGAGGATCACATCAGACACAAACCACCCCAGTTCCCAGCCCCCAGCACAAGCGAGGCGAGTGGCTCCCACCGCCACTGTACTCACCACAGATGGAGCCAGCAGCCACCAGGAACCCTGCCCAGGCATAGCCCCTCCTGTAAAATGCATCGGCCAGGGCTGAGTCGGGGTCCAGCGTGTGCCAGGGCACCATCAGCGTCAGCACCACCGACACCAGGATGTAAGCCCCGGTGGCCAGCCCCAAGGAGCAAGCGATGGCCCTGGGGACAGCCCGCTGCGGATTCCTGGCCTCTTCACTGGAGGCTGCGATGACATCGAAGCCCACGAAGGCGTAGAAGCAAGTGGCCGTGCCAGCCATGATGCCTGACAGCCCGTACGGGGCAAAGCCGCCCTCCTGGGCACTCCAGTTCTTAGGTTGCGCGAGGACAAAGCCCATGATGAGGATGAAGAGGATGACACCCATGCTGATGGCAGAGAAGACGTGGTTGAGCCAGGAGGATACTTTGGCCCCAAAGGAGATGAAGGCAGTGGCTACCAGCAGGATGGCAGCTGCCAAAAAGTCGGGGTAGCGGGCAAGGAATGGGACCTGCCAGGCACCCACGTGGGTCTCGGTGAAGTTCTTTATCTTGTGGTTGAAGATGGAGTCCAGGTAGCCGCTCCAGGCCCTGGCCACTGCAGCTCCCCCAATCATGTACTCGAGCAGCACGTTCCAGCCGATGAGGAAGGCCCAGATCTCACCCACGGACACGTAGGTGAACATGTAGGCAGAGCCTGTCTTGGGTACACGGGCTCCAAACTCGGCATAGCAGAGAGCAGCCAGGAGTGAGGCAAAGCCGGCGATGATGAAGGAGACGATGACGGCAGGACCAGCTATCTCCTTGGCCACGGTGCCCGTGAGTACATAAAGTCCAGAGCCCACCATGCCCCCGATGCCCAGCAGCGTCAGGTCGATGGTGGTGAGGCATCTGTTGAAGGATGTTTCCATCATGTCATCTTCCAAGGTCTTCACCCGGTTGAGTTTCTGGCAGAAGCGGGTCAGGTCGGTGGAGCGAGGCAGCCACCTCGCCATCCTGGAGGCAGCAGGCCCTGCCCTCGGCAGGGTGAGGGCTCCACGGCCGCGAGACCCTGCCCAGACACCTGGAGAGGAGCAGGAAGGTGTGAGCAGCCCCTCCTGCAGGTGGTGGGGATGGGGTGGGAAAGCCACCGGGGCACAGTCAGGGTGTCCCTTGCTCCTCAGCCATCCAGGGGCTCAGAACTGGAGCGTGCTCTTCTCCAGGGTGGTGACACAGGGCAGCCAGCCACCCACATGGGGACCTGTGCTTGTGCTCCAGGTGGGAGAAAAACCACAGCACCCCCAGGGTAGCACCTCCTAGACTTTTCTTTATAAAATGGAGCTGTATTAAAGCCCAAACCAGGCTGCTCTGGCTCTGCTTAAGGTTTCTTTGATGCATCCCCTCCACTTTATTCAACCTGATCTTCTCCTTGGTGTGTCCAGAGCCCACCGAGGGACCATGGAGCATCTCCCTGGTGTGCCCAGAGCCCACCGAGGTGCCTTGCAGCATCTCCCTGCTCCCAGCACCTCGCTGCTTCCCCAGAGAAAGCCCCAGCGTGGCTGACAGGTGTGCAGCAGGAAGTGCGGAGCAGCAAGGATGTGGATATTCCCGGCCAGTGCAGGAAACACACCCAGTACCTGGGAACCAGTCCCAGCTGGCAGCTGACAGCGGGAGGACACAGCTCTGGGGACCTTCAGGTGCCACTTCCTTCACGGCTGCTCTGTGGGGTGATCTGTGATTTCAGGGGTGCTCCCCACTTCCAGTCACCCTTTGCACCCCTGCCTCATCCCCCTCCCTGCTAGGTTACAATTTCCCCCACGTCCCCCACCCACAGGACCAGCTCAGAGGGCTGGTGCCACTCGTGCACCCCTGCTCCCTGGGTCCTCTGTCTCTGGGGCCATAAAAATCCCATGAAGGTCCCCATGAGCTGGTGGCACGACACTGGCTGTGGCACCAACTGCGCTGGCTGAGCCCCCCCACCCCTCACCGCCTGTGTCTGAGTCCCCTTGACCAGTAGGGCTCGCAGTTTTGGGGTGTGGAGCTGGGTGAGCGAGCAGCCCTCCCCAGCTAGTGGGGTGGGGACTCTGTGGGGACATCAGGGCAGAGGGTTGGGTTTAGTGTCTGGATTCATCCTCAGGCAGGAAAGGGGAAAGTTTCGCCCCTGCTCAGCCTCACCATGATGCTGGCCCCAGCCCTGAGCCCCGGGTTGTACCCCATGCACCAACACAACCCAAGTCCCACACCCCTGGTCCCAGTCCCGATCCCTGGGACTCACCCTACACACCATCCTGGTCCCAGTCTTGTATCCCACACACCATCCCGGTCCCAGTCCTGTATCCTACTCACCATCCCAGTCCCCATCCTGCATCCCACACACCATCCCGATCCCAGTCCTGTACCCCACGCATCATCCTGGTCCCTGTCCTGCATCCCACACANTCTCCCACGCGTCATCCTGGTCCCAGTTCTGCATCCCACGCATCATCCCGGTCCTAGTCCTGCATCCCACACACCATCCTGGTCTCAGTCCTGTATCCTACTCACCATCCCAGTCCCGGTCCTGTATCCCACACACCATCCCAGTTCCAGTCCCGAATCCCACGCACCATCCCAGTCCCCGTCCCAGCCCTGGCCCCGCACCCCCAGGACGTCACCCCTCGCCCCGCTTCTGGTCCCAATCCCGACCCGCTCCCATTCCCGCATCCTCGGGGCGAACCCCACGCCCCGGTCCCGGTGCCGCTCGGTCCCCGCTCACCTGCACGGCCCGGGCCCCGCTACGCCCGGCGCCGCCGCCGCCCCGGCTCCGCCTCCCGGCGCGGCGGAAGGGAGGGACCGGCGGGGGGACCCACCGGGAGCGGCGGGGACCCTGCGGGGACCGGGGATGCTGCGGGAAAGAAAACCGGGGGATGCTGTGGGGGAAGGAGCGGGGATGCTGCAGGGGGAGGAGGGGGGGAAACACAGGGATGCTGCCGGTGGTGGGAAACGGGAGATGTTGTGGGAAAGAAAAAACGGGGGATGTTGAGGGGGTGGGGAGATAGGGATCACCCTGATGCACTGGGAGGTGTCCCTGCCCATGGTTGGAGGGGTGGAACTGGATAACCTGTAAAGGTCTCTTCCAACCCAAACTGCTCTATGATTCTGTGATCCTATGAAATCCAAGCCTTGGGCTAGAAATGCCAGAAAAACCCTTAAGTGGTGGCCCCAGTTGTAATCAAAGCCCTTCAGCGCTCAATAGCAGAAGCCCTTGAGCCACCCCCAACAGATTCCCTATCTTGAACTTCACCCATGGAGAACAGAAGTGCTCAGGGGCTCCGCCTGGCCCCATCCCATTCTCTGGGCAGAGTTCCTGGCACATCCCATTTCTTACACCCTTGAAATGATCTTTCAGTACTTGCCCCTA
>WAAB01012644.1:17109-42066 GCA_013389865.1 Piaya cayana
GTGCCTTTCCTACCCCAAGCCCGCCCCCTCCCGGTGTTCCCCAGGGCTCCGCCCCCGTGTCGAGCACCGGCCGCGGCCCCGTCGCTGACCTGGGCAGCGCCTTGACGAGCGCCTGCAGCTCGGACAGCAGCCGGTAGTGCCGCTCCTGCTGCCGCGACAGCTGCTCGGCCGCCGCCTCGTACCCCCCGGCCCCGCCGATGCGATCCATGGCGCCGCCGGGCCAAGCGAGCGCATGCGCGGTGACGTCATTGCCCCGTAGCCGCGCCCACATATGACGCCACGCACAAATAGCCCCGCCCACACCCTCCGTCGCCACGCTCCTTTCCGCCCGCCCAGGCCCCGCCCATCCCGGCGCGCCCTTGGGATCTTCCCTCCCTCGTTAGCCACGCCCCCTTTACTTCCCCCCACCCCAATTGCCCCNAATGTGATTTGGGGGGCCAGCATGGGCATGAGCCGTGCACAGTGGTCACAGGGAGCCAGTACACTGGCAAGCAGAGAGGGAGGCACCCAGGGGGTTCTTTCTGGGGAGATGGGGAGGATGTTCCCCAGCACAAGCTCCAGCAGGGCAGGCAGAGGAGCACAGTGTGATCCCGTGTTGTGCCCCTTCCAAAGGTGTTGCAGCTGTGCCAGGAGGGAGTGGGGGGGAATCTGGGACCTCCGCTCCGCCACGGACATTCCTCTCCTTTCCTTTGTGCTGCAGGAAAGCTGTATTTCCTCCCTTCCCAGCACTGCTCTGTGCTCAATCGCTACCAGATGTGGGTCCCATGCGCTCCTCATTAGCCCAGCAGGCTGCGGGCGCTGCCTTTGGCTGCGCAGGCTGGGACTTGGAGGTCCTGGTGCCAATTCCAGAGCTGATATGCACACCCTGAGGTAGCTGGGACTGGTCTATGTAGGGCTTGGACCATCATCACTGGGCCAGGATGCTGGTAGTGATGCAGGGCAAGCTTGCTGTGGCGGATGGACCTCCTCTCCTGCCCTCACCTGGATTGGGTTGGATGGTTTCCCTGAGTCTCCTCCAGCTCCAGCTTGGACCCTCTAGGATCTGCACCAGCCCCCTGCACCCCTGGGGAAGAGGGTCCAGGCCCAGTCCCCCATCTCCATCCTGCTCTAGGTGTGTGGTCACCCACAGCAGTGGCTTCACAGCCTATTTCCAGCACCCCCCTCCTCCTTTTTTGGGTCACTTTAACCTTGTGCCTGACCTCAGTCTCGTGCCTGCTTGTCCCCTGGGCAAGGGGAGCGTGTGGCCTGGATTGCTGGAGCCTGATGGCCTCGGGCTCACTGGATTTATTCCAATTCAAACACTGCAAAGTAAATGTGTTTCCCCTGCTCTGGCCTCTGGAACTGAGTATCTGAATGGGAATTTCACCCCTGAGCTGCAGCTAAAATAAGATCTGGATTGAGGTGGGCGCTGGCTCGTGGTGGTGCCGGGTGAAACCTCCGTGCTCCCTTCCCAATCAGCTGCTGAGGGAGTCAGTAGAGCAAGGGCTACTGAGCTGGAAAAGTGGGGTTTGACCTGCCGAGAGGAGCAGGCACGGTCAGAAAGGTGTCAGAAAACACCTGGGCTTTGGTTGTTTGAGCAAAAGATCCATGGAACTCGGAGGAGATGCTGCCATGCAAGAGATGCAGCAAATTGCAAGGAATGCAAAGGATGCAAGGGATGCAATGGATTCAAGTACAGAGTGTGATGCAGAGGGTGCTATGGGTGCAAGGGATGCAGCAGGCAGCAAAGAATAGAAGGGAAGCAAGGTTGCAATAAGGCTGCAAGAGATGCGAGGGATGCAGAGGTTGCGGTGGGCTGCAAGGAATGCAAAGTATTCAAGGTTACAGAGTGATTAAAAGGGTGTGTGGAGTGCAGTGGACTGCAAGGAGTGCACTGGAGGCAAGAAATGCAGCAGGCTGCAAAGAATCATAGAACGGTTTAGGCTGGAAGGGACACCAAAGCTCATCCAATTCCAACCCCTGGCATGGGCAGGGACACCTCTCACAGGAGCAGGTTGCCTGAGGCTCCAAGAATTCAAGGGAAGGAAGGGTTGCAGCAAGGCTGCAAGGGATGTAAAGATGTGCCTGGGACTGCCTGTTTGCTACCTGCAACCCTCAGGGTCAGCAGCCTGATTTTGGGGAGGCACAGTGACCCCAATGGGCAGGTCCTGACTTCTTGGTAGCTCCATGGGGTCCATCTTGCTGTCACTGCGCTAGCAGAGACAACATCAGACCCCGCTCCCTTCCCTAAGGACATCATAAGGGTCCCCTGCAGGGGTCAAACGCCATCCCACTGGGGAGGCTGCTCCCCACCTGCAGACAAGGCACTGATTCACCCCACGCCCACTCCTGCATCCCGTGCCGCGCGGCAGCAGCTGAGGCCGATCATGTGGCTCTTAATGAAATCCAGACACTGGCAGCGTGATGACATCGTGTCGTGATTTGTGCTCCCACACAGACTAAACAAGGCCGGGCACGTTCCAGCGCGGCTGTGGGGATAAATCAGGTAGCGGCGCTGCGGGTGCCTCTGCCTTTCTCCTCCCCGATTATTCTTCTCCTGCTCTGAGCACTTATATGCAAACACACACGTGCTTCCCATAAAGTAAAAATAGGGATTGTTCCAAAATGGTGCTGGATGGAGCTTTCACAGGCTGGAATAAATGCTCAGGCTCTTGGATCTGCTCAGAGAGGGCTCCGCATGCTAGAAATGGGTTTAGAATCACAGAATCATGGAATCATTCAGGTTGGAAAAGACCTCTCAGCTCATCCAGTCCAAACATCAGCCCAACCCCACCGTGCCTGCTAAACCTTGTCCCCAAGCATCACATCTGCATGGTTTTTTGAACCCCTCCAGGGGTGGAGACTCCATCGCCTTGGGCAGCCTCTGCCAGGGCTTCAAGAGTCTGTCAGTAAGGACATTTTTCCAATATCCAATCTGAACCTCCCCTGGCACAACTTGAGGCCATTTCCTCTCATCCCATCCCTTGTAACTTGGGAGCAGAACCCGGTACCCACCTCGCCACAACATCCTCTCCAGGAGCTACAGAGAGCAATGAGGTCTCCTCTCAGCCTCCTCCAGGCTAAACAGCCCTAGAGTCCTAAGCCACTTGCACAATCCCTGAGCCCCAGACCCTTCCCCACCTCTGTTCCATTCTCCATATGTGCTCTAGCCCCTCCATGTCCTTCTTGGAGTTAGGGCCCCAAAACTGAACCCAGGATTCAAGGTAGAGCTCACTAGGGCCAGGTACAGGGGGATGTTACCGTCCCTGCTCTTGCTGGCCACCCCATGGCTGATCCAAGCCAGGATGCTGTTGGCCTTCTTGGCCTGGGCCACCACTGGCTCGTGGTCAGTTTGCTGAGCTTTGTCCCTTTACTGCTCTAAGATCCCTCTGGAGCCTTCTCCAGGCTAAATAACCTCAATTCTCTCAGCCTGTCCTCGTAGCAGAGGTTCTCCAGCCCTTGGATCATCTCCATGGCCTCCTCTGGACCAGTCCCAACAGTTCCATATCCTTATGATTTTGGAGATTCCAGACCTAGACACAGGACTCCAGGTGTATATCCAATATATTTATATCCCATAACGATAGCTTGTGTTGTAGTGCCAGCAGAGCTGATGGAGCTCCCCAAGCTTCCCACAATCTCCCCTTCAGCATGAGCCACCTCTGGCACTGCTGTCCCTCCTCCCACCAAGACAGAAATTTCCTGTATAATTCCAGGACTCCGTTGTCTCATGCACATTTAGTTCTCATTGGAGTTTCCCTTCTGAGTTTATTTTTGGTAGGGCCTGAAATAGGAAATGAGTTGTTGGCAATAAGCTCACTTTTATCGCTGCTCGCTGGCCCAGCCAAAACAAATGTGCCGTTGTCCAATGCAACAACTCCTTCAGTCTGGGAAACTGGGATGAAATAGGAAGAGGACTGGTGTCACAGGGTTGGTGGAGTAGAGGATGTGCCTCTGGCCTCCTCATCTTCCCCTCGCCATGGTCCTAGTGGAGATGAGGGATGGGATCCATCAGGTGATTCCTGCTCCATCACAGAATCTCCTGCCAGCCTCATGCAAGTGCTTCTCCTTGGCCACAGGAGGCCACGCAGCGTTAGCCAAGTCCAGAAAGCCAACTGTGTCCTGGGTTGCATCCAAAGCAGTGGAACCAACAGGGCCAGGGAGGGGATTCTGCCCCTCTGTTCAGCTTTGGTGAGACCTCACCTGGAGCTCTTTATCCAGTTCTAGAGACCTCAGCACAAGAGGGACATGGAGCTGGTCTCCTCCTGGGCCATCATCCCCAGAGTAGAGGGGGACAAGCTCAGGAGGGCACTGTAGTAGGCACCAGTGCTCCAATCTAACCATCTCCTGGTGCAACTTGAAAACGTTTCCTCTCATCCCATCCCTTGTTCCTTGGGAGAAGAGCTCAGCTCCCATCTCACAACAACTTCCTTTCTGGGAGTGCAGAGAGCGATGAGGTCTCCCCTCAGCCTCCTCCTCCCTAGGCTAAACAGCCCCAGGTCCCTCAGCAGCAGTTGCAGCAAGAACCCATGTCCCCACTGCATCCCGCTCAGGACCAGGCTGAGCACTTGAGCAAGACCAGATGATGCCTGGCACATCACCTGTCCAAAGGGAAGCTGGGGTATGTAGAAATGACACCCGACTATGGAAGAAATACATTTTTATTAGGAAAGCGCTCTGCAGAGGTGCCAGGCTCTGTCGTACCAAACTAATCCCTCCAACTTTGCTGGATGGGATGCGCAACCCCAAAGGGACATCCAACTCCGGCCATAAATAGTGCTTTCCTCCTGGCCAGAAGCAAGCCCGGGAGCAGAGGGGAGGGCGGCATTGGTCGAAACCAGCTCGACCCCATGCCGGTACCGGCACTGGAGAGCTGTGCTTGGAGCCCAGGGGGTATTTGCTCCTGATAAGGGATGCGGGGTGCATCCCTGGCAACGCCCTGGGCGCTGGGCAGCAGCACCCTCCCTCTCCCGCGCTCCGCAAGCCCGATGGACTGGAGTGGGGTGTGGGAAGCGAGCGGCTCCGTTACTGCAGAATATACCGTGGGGACGTCTAGTACAACAAGCGCTGCTTATGCGATCGATAATACTGCTACAAAAAAAAAGGGGGAGAGGGATTTGCCACGCATGGATTGACCCTCCCGGCCCCAGGTTGGCAGCCGGGCTGGCTTCTCAACATCCTGCCCGGGGTGGGGACGAGGGCTGCCGGCCCTGGCATGGGGCACGGATCGGGAGGACCAGGTCCTGGGGCATGGGAGGCTAGAGGAAAACAGGGGATGAGAGAGATGGAGTGGGGGGAAAACAGAGGCTCAAGACTCTTCCAGTACCCCTGCCCAGTCCAGGCTTCCACATCCACTGGCCATGCCGGCAAATGTCCTTCTTCCCGGTGTGTGGCCGGCGTGGGGCCAGTGCACGGCACCTGGTCACTGCACGGCCTGAGCGGGCACGGTGGCTGCCCTGGGCTGCTCCAAGCTAGTTTCCCGGCTCTTCTTCCTAGGAGGCTTTTTAATGGGGGTTTTCTTAGCAGCCTGCTCAGTGGGGACAGCCTGGTCCTGGCTGCTGCCGGTGCTCGGCTTCTCCACCCGCTTGGGCTCCCCAGCTGCTGGCTCGGCCACACTGGGAATCAGTTTTTGCAGATGGGGTGAGGTGGGCAGCAGGGGCTTGCTGGTCTTCTGGCCGCCGGCGGCCACCGCCGAGCGTTTGGCTTTCTGCGGAGGGGTGGGCTTCTCCCGCTGGGCACCCACCCCGTTTGCCCGGGTGCCTCCATCCCCCTTGTTGAGGCTCTGAGTCTTTTCCTTCAGCTGCGCGGCCAGCTCGGAGGCCAGCTGGGGATGCAGTGGCTCGGAGCGTGACTTGCTGGGGCTGCGGGGAGCATCCCTGTTGTCCCCAACTCGCCGCTCCGGCTGGAAGGTGCCCATCTTTCTAAAGGCATTCTGCACCGCCCCGTTGATGCTCTCCGTCGCCTCCGAGCTGGCTTTGCTCCTCTGCTTGGGCTTGGATGGGGACTGGGGCTCCCCGGTGAGGTTGGCTTTGCCCTCAGGGACGCCGGGCTCCTTCGGTTGCTTCTGTGCTTTCTCCTTGCCCCGTGCGCTGCCCTTCTCCTCCACTCGCCCCTGCACACCAGCCGATGTCTCGCTTGGGCTTCTCTTCCTCTTGGCCAAGCCCTGGCCGTGCTCGGGGCTGTCAGTGTGGGCGGCTGCTCGCTCTGGGGACTGGCTGGGCGCTGGCAGTGAGTTGGACTGGCTGGAGCCGTACCTGCCGTGGATCCAGGAGACTTTGGGCTTCGTGGATGGATCTGGGGGACGAGGCTTGGTCCTTTCCGGGGACGGTGGCTTCCCAGGGCTGCGTGGCTCCGTGACAGAATCCTCTTCCTCTTTGGACTGCTTGGAGAGACGGGCCACCCGAGCATAGAGTGCGGCACCAGCCGAGCCTGAGCCGCAGGAGGAGCGCTCGCTGTCTGAGGACTTGAGCAGGGGTGTTTCGCTGCTGTCAGCCGGGAAGGCTCTGACGGAGCCCGTCTCCTTCAGAACGGTGTATTCACCTGCTTCCTCCCCGCTGGCTGGAGGCACCAGTTTGTCCCCGGGGCTGGCAGGTGTCCCCCTGTCCCTGCTGTCACCCACGCTCTCTGTGGGAGGAGAGCAAGGGATGTGAGGGAGGACATATCTAGACACAGGAAGGATTGAGATGCTCCTGCATCACAGGACAACATCCCACTCGGTCCCACCCTGCACCCTGGTGTGTCCCAGTTCCCTCAATCTCCACCTTCCAGTCAGGGATCATAAAATCACAGAATGGTTTGTGTTGGAAGGGCCCTCAAACCTCATACAGTCCCAAACTCCTGCCATGGGAAGGGACAACTCCCACTGGATAAGGGTGATCAAAGCCCCATCAACCTGGTCTTGAACCCCTCCAGGGATGGGACAGCCACGCCTTCTCCGGGCAACCTGAGCCAGGGCCTCCCCATCCTCATTGTGAAGAATTTCTTTCTAATGTCTAACCTGAATCTTCCCCTTTCCAATTTAAAGTCATTTCCCCTTGTCCTATCACTACATGCACTTGTAGAAAGCCCCACCCCAGCTTTCTTTTAGGCCCCCTTCAGGTACTGGAAGCTGCTCTAAGATCCAGCAGAAGAAGGTTCTTAAAGCAACACTGGGGCAGCAAACACCGGAGGAGGGAGCTGTGAAACTGCACGGGATGCCACATCAGCACCTGCATCCCTTCCCAGGTCATGAGGGGCCAAGGTGACACGGTCCCCACCATGCATGGGTGACACCTCTACCACTGAGCAGGAGGTGTCCCTGGAGATAGCCCCACAGTCCCCTGGGGAAGTACCCCTGCTCACCTTCATGGGGGACACAGTATACTGGCCCCTCATCCGTGGTGTCAAAGGAGGAGAAGGAGCCACGAGAGGACCAGGATGGGGAAGGCTGCTCCACCACAGAGGGCGGCTCGATGAAGCTGCAGTTCAGGGTGTTCTCCAGGTCATGATGGGCCACTGTGAGGGCAAGGAACCTCTATAAGTGCCAGCTCCCCGAGCTCCCATGCCAGCAAGGAGGGTGGGATGCTGCACAACTCTCTCCTTGGCACTGGGTCTTGAGGATGGGGACAACATCCCTGGCTTGGGGACAGCTCTCGCTCTACATATCCACCAGGTCCCCCAGCCAAGTGTCCATATGTCGAGGCCACCAACGTGCGCAGCATCCCCCATGCCTGGGGACAAGTAGCTGCGGGCAGCAGAGCCCGTGTGAGCCTTATGCCTCCCGTCTATCCCCTCTCTGTGGCAGGTCTCTAGCTGCCCACACTGAGGATGCACATCAGTGTGCACATGGAAGAAGGATGAGGGAAGAGGGATGAGCCACAAAACTCTCCATCCCATGAGGACCTAGCGAGCATCCTGGTGTCACCCAGGAGCTGCACAAACCGGTACGGCCACCCTGGTGCTGTGACTGTCTCCTTCTGGGGAAAGAAATGAGCTGCCTGCTTTAATTGCACTAACTTTCACTTCAGCATTGCTGTTTGCATTTTCTTTTTGTGAAAGGAGGTTAAAAGATGCCCTCAGCATGGGGATGAACAGCACCATTTATTTCCCTGCCTCTGCAGAATTGGCTTCTTGGAGAAAAAAGGAAATAAAAAGAAAAAGCAGCGATATTTAAAGAGCAAACAGCCTGCAGAGGGGGAAGCGGCAGTTTCACCATGGCTTTCCTTGTAATAAAAACCAAAAAGGGAAAATTAAAAGCAGCCGTCTGGAAGTGGATGAAGGAAGATGCTTCCTGCGAGGGGGCGTGACGAGAGGCTGGGACTCACAGCCACGAGGCGTCTCTGGGAGTCGATGAGACTCAGGATCCAACCAGAGGATCAAAAGAGGATGTGCACGGTCCCGTTGGATTTATCCCTACAGTTGCTCTATCACAGACTGATGGGGCTGGGAAAAAGGCACGTGCTTTCCTTGGGTCTCTTCCCTCTGCTTCTCCCCGAATGCAGTGTGAACACTGGGGTTGTCCTGTGCAGGGACAGGTGTTGGACTTGATGATCCTTGTGGATCCCTTCCAACTCAGGTCACTCTGTACCCCACAACCAGGCTCCAGAAAGCCTGGTTGGGATGTGAGACCACCCCAAGAATCCCTCTGGCACTAGCACCACATCCTCAGGCATTGCCAGGGCCGCTGCTGCCTGTTTGCATGGAGCAATTGGGATGGTGCCAGCGGCCTCTAGACCAACACGGGGAAGGCGCACGCAGCCCCCCTGAGCCCCCCCTGCCCGTGGTGCACACAGGCACCCGCTGTCCTCCCTGATCCCTGCCTGGCCCCTTCCACAAACACAGCCTCTGTTATCCTTGCAGCAGGAATGTTTCTCCGGCCCCGGCGCACCCTGCTCTGGGCAGGGCTTTGCTGTACCCTGGCATGAGGAGGAGTTGTCTCCCCATCAGTGATGATGCTGGAGCTGGGGAACACCGTGCTGGGATAGGGGCCAGCTCCGTGTCCCACCTGGGATGGGGCATTTGGTCTCACATGGAGCAGCTGTGTGCCGGAATGTGGCTGCTCGGGGCACCCCAGCAGCACTGCTGCCCAGGGAGGTGCTGGGCTTGGGAAGGAAAGCATGGAGCTGAGCCCCGTGGCACCACAGGGTGGGGAGTGCTGCCTTTGCCCCACCGGTTATTCAACAGGGTCCCCTCTGAGGTGGGAGATCCCCATCCTCATGCTGGAAGTGAGTGTTCCTGCTGCCTGGTTCCAGGGGGACCTCAGCATCTCTGGGGCAGGGTGTGAGCAGCCTCTGCCGAGCCCAGTTTGCACCCCAGCAGCGCCGGGAGCTCCCCCCAAATCTCTGCCCCTCCATCCCGCTGCTCGCAGCAGCACGGGGTGCTCCAGCCCCAGCTCGGATGCTCTTTCCCCACGCAAAGCTGGGGCAGGGTTGGGTCAGGACTGAAGGGGCACACAAGACATTCGCTGCTGCACCAGGGACTGTTCCTCTGCCTGGGGAACCCAAGAACCTCCCAGATCAGCTCAGCAGAGCTCCAGGCACTTGGTACCCACCCTTGTGAAGCAAAACGATGTGCTTTGAGATCCAGAAGCTGCAGCATGAGAAGGGGCTGAGCACCCGCAAGCCAGGCAGCCCACACCAAGAATTGTGACTGTTCCAGGGATCCGCGTGTCCCTGTCACCGCTCTGCTGCGCTCACTGTCCTGGGTTTGGGGCTTGAAAAGATGCTGGGAGCAACACGCACTGCGCTGCCAGGAGGAAAGCTCCCAGGGTTTGGCTCTCTGCCCCCTCCCCAAAGCCCAGCACCTTACCCACGACCTTGGGGAGCTTCTGGCGGCGCAGGGGGATGCGCGGGAGCTTCATGCCGATCCGACTGAATCGCCCACACAAGCATCTTGGTGGCTTCTTGGCTGCTGCTGGGTCATGGCTGGAGCTGCAAGAGAAGGTGAAGTGTCATCAGAGAGGGACTGACACCCACTTGGTAGCAGGGAACAGCCTTCACCGAGTCTGGCAGGAGCTCAGCAGTGCTGACAGCACAATGGGATTTGGGGAGAGATAAGGGATCAAAGCAGGGGATATCAGAGCACAGGGGATACCAGAGCACACTTTCATCTTTTAGAGCGGGAGCTGCTGCCAGCTCACACTGTGCCAGGATGCAGAGCGGTGCCACGAGGTGGTGGCAAGGCCAGATCCAGCCCCAAACCACCCAACAGTGCCCAGCCAAGAACCTGAAGCTTTAAGATATAAATCTCATCCCAACCCCAAAACAAACACGTGGCTTCTCTTTATTTGCTCTCTGGTTTTGAACCCTCCTGGGGCTGAGTTTTCAAGCAATTTTCTGCAGCCGCAGGAGCGAGCAGCGTCACGTGTTGATGCAGGGCAGCCTGTGACAGGCCCCCTGCTCTGCGGTCCCTTGGGATGATCCTGCAAGGGACTTCTACTGGGATGGCCCCACGGGTGACCCAGCTGTCTTGGGATGCTGGAGGTTTGGGCACCCTGGGAGAGAGAAAACTGTTTTGAGCCGTTTCCCCTTTCCCAGTGTGATGTTTTACCACGCGAGGCTGCGTATGTGCTTCCATCTGTGGGATAATTCCGTGCAGCCCCCAGGCTCTCCACGCCAGATGTGCTGGGCTGGGACTGAGCTGGCAGGGCTGCAAGGGGAGGCTTCTGGAAAATTCCCGTGCAGCAGCAGCAGCCGGCAGCAGGAGGGGAAGCTTCCTCAGCTCCCACGGTCCGCTTGTCCCTTGCTGAGCTGCACAAGCCTTCTCCTGCTGCAACAGGGCTGTCCCCATCCCTGTCCCCACAGTGGGATGTCACCCAGCGCTGAGAAAACACTGCTGGCATCCCAAACTCTCTGCAGGACATCCCCCTCCCTGCCCAGAACACCCTGATGTGGGACAGCCAGCAGTGCTGCAGCCTATTACCCCCCAAGGGGTTTATTCTGGGGGTTTTGTTCCCATCTCGATGCCCTCGCTGTATTTTAGGGTTCCCTTTGCAGAAGAGCTACAGGCCCCTAGAGACTGGAGGGGACCTGCTGGGTCTCCGTGGCTCACAAGAGGGAAACAACATCAGGGAGAGAGGGGAGGGGTTCCCCAGGCAGAGCTCCCCACTCCATCACCCTCGCAGATGGGTGCTGCCCTTAGGATGCAGCAGGACCTGCTCGGACCCTGGGGACCGCACGGTGCTGCGTGGCTGGTGCTGCTCTGCCTCAGTTTCCCTGCAGCATCACTGTCCCAGTGCAGTCCCTGCATCCCTGCTCTTGATCACTGACATCCCCAGACCTGCAGCTGTCCCCCTGCCCAGGCTCTGCGAGCCCACCTGGTCCCGGCACTCACCCATGAACATCATCCTTCTTGCGGCAGACGCAGCAGCAACAGAGCAGGGAGAGCAGGAGGATGAGCAGCAGGGCCAGGAGGGCTCCTGCCCCGATCACCCCCATCCGCTGGTTGGCTTCTGCAAGACAAAGCCACTGGCTCAGCACCAGCCCCACAGCAGAGCCCAGCACCCCGAGTCGTGCCCGCTGCACTCACCCATGTGGCAGGCGCCCGTCAGCGGGTCGCAGGCGCCGTCGTGGCAGCTGCAGGCATCAGCACAGTTGGCTCCATAATGGCCGGGGGGGCATGTCAGGTTACAACTGGAAAGAAGGGACTGGATGAGAGCAGAGCATCCCCACTGATGTCCACTGGGCTGTGACCTCCCCCCAAACCTCCACGCTCTGGTGAAAAGCAGGTTCCCTGTGCCTGCTGGGACACAGCCCCCTGCACCCTGCCAGAGCCTGCAGGGAGCAGAAGCCCATCGCTCATAGAATCATAGAATCACCAGGTTGGAACAGACCCANCTGTCCCCTGTCACTTGGGAGAAGGGCCCAGCTCCCTCCTCTCCACAACCTCCTTTCAGGTAGTTATAGAGACCAATGAGGTCTCCTCTCAGCCTCCTCTTCTCCAGACTCACCCACTGGATTTGCCATAACTTGTGGGACCTGGTCCAGCTGGAGCTCAGATGGTCTTGTTGCTCCTTGTGCGGGGGCTTTGTAATTAGAGACAGCAATTACCAAAGGTCATTAACCCAGCAGCTGCATCCAAAGACAGCCTGGGATCATGTGTAGGGCTTTCAGCCCAGCTTGGTGGTGACATGGCCATGGCACCTGCAGCCTCTCCAAGCCACACTGGGCACAAACACCGCAGATATGACCTGAGAAGGTGCCCAGGCTGATTTTACTTTCATCTTTTAGATCTCCAAGGAGAAAAAAACAACTGAGGCATCTGCTCTGTCAAGGTGGACCCTCACAGTTTGGCAAAGCCTGGTGTCATCTCCACCGCTGACAAAATGACCTCCCTGGTAGTGTCACCAAGGCAATGGGGACATGCGTGAACAGGCACTGGACAGTGAGCTTCAAGGAATTCAGCATGGAAAACAAGCACCAGGCATGCACCAAAGCAACCGGGGCTCTTGGTGGTGGCATCTGACCTACCTGCCATGCCAGCTGCAGGACAGGCACCATGACACAGAACCCAGATGGATTTGGGGGATGCCAGCAGCTCTGCTGGGCACCAAATCCTCCTCCAACCATGGGAGAGGCACCGCGGCGCTGCACCCAAAGGGATTTGGAGGATGCCAGCAGCTCTGCTGGGCACCAAACCCTCCTCTAGCTGCTCACCAGCAGCGGCCACCCATACAGAGCGTCTTTAGCTGTAAGAAGCCAGTAGGCTCCAGCCCAAACACGTTTCCCCAGGGATGCAGCTGCCTCCCAGCCCTCGGCGCTGTGCCCAGAGCTGGCTCAACCCATTTCATGCTCTGCAGACTTGCAAAGTGCCGCCCCAGTTGAGCCTCGTGCCCGCCAGGTGCCACGTGCCCACTGGCAGGGGTGCTGAGCCCCGACGGCTGCTCCAGGCAGCTGCACTAGAGCAGCAAGCACAGCAGGGTGGGAGCAGGGATACTTCCCCAGTAACCCAAAGCCCCTTACCCCACTGCTTGGTCCCATGTTTCTGCCCCAGGCTGTGATTTCAGGAAAGCAGAGGGGTTGACTTTTTTTTTTCCAAGAGGGTCCTAACCACTCAGGGAATGATGCAGGGGAGAGAAACTGCTTTGTGCCTGACACAAATACCTCAGCAGCCTTTCCTTAAGCACCCTCCTAATACAGAGCTGAGAGGACACCCTGACAAAATGAGGACATCCCTTCTGCTTTTTTTTTTGCAGAAATCACCCCCTTTTCAGCAAAATTATATGCTGGTGACAAAACCACCAGCTTACACATAGTCACAGGGACCCGCCCGAGCTCCAGGAAAGTCCCCGGCGAGCACCCATGTGGCACAGTGCAGCCTGCAGTTACAGCTCTGGGATGCTGCTAGAGCTGGGGCTGCATCTGAGCAACTCCGGTCCCTGCACCCAGATATCCTTGATCCCCACATCCTGAGCATCCCCAATCCCTGCATCCTGAGCACCCCTGGTCCGTGCAGCCCAAGCATTCCTGGTCCCTGTACCCCGCACATCCTTGGTCCCTGCATCTCAAGCATCCCCAGTCCTTGCACACTGAGCATCCCTGATCCCCTTACCCCAAGCATCCCCGATCCCTGCATCCCAAGTATTCCTAGTGCCTGCATCTTGAGCATCCCTGGTCCCCACATCCCAAATATTCCTGGTCCCCACATCCCCAGGGCCTCAGAACAATTCAACTCATGCTCTGCCCTCCATCACCATATGAAATTGCTGCCACACCATCCTGCTGAGCACCAGGACCCTCTCCCCTCTGGCTTTACTAATGAAGATGAGCAGGACCTGGAGGAGTCTCCTCTTTCCAAACAGCACTGGAAAATCACCCCACACTGCAATAAAC
Source organism: Piaya cayana (assembly GCA_013389865.1). NCBI lineage: Eukaryota > Metazoa > Chordata > Aves > Cuculiformes > Coccyzidae > Piaya > Piaya cayana. The sequence goes on from WAAB01012644.1 coordinate 30,897, forward strand.
CACCAGGGGATGCGAGCAGGACTTTGTCATCCTTTGTGCCCCTTCCTTGGGCGGGGGGAAAGGGGCAGGACCATGGGATTCATCCTGGGGCTGAGGAGGTCAGTCAGAGCTGCAGCTCGCAGCAGGAGCACCCCATGGATGCCATCCCTGTGAGGCTGTTTGCTATTCTGGGATGTGGCTTTCTCTCTCTACTTGGCTAGAAATTCCACCCTGGACTTAAGGGAAAAAACCCAAACCACTGTTTTGTCGACAGCATTTGTTTTTGCCAAAGAGCCATTTCCTAAAGCACAATCCCTCTCTCGCAGCGTTACCTTGCTGCTAACGGCTCTGAGACCGCGTCCTTTCCCCTCTGCTCCAAAAGTAGCTGGATTATTGCCTGAGTGCTTCCACCACAGGAAACCTCTTGGCTGGGATCCATGTGGAACATGGGGAGGTGGGAGGTTCCTGAGCATCACTCGCACCCTGGGGTGCAGCCTGAAGCATGGGTAACTTACTAGGTGCCGTGGGAGCCGGGGTGGCAGAGGCACTGGCCAGTCTCGAAGTGGCACTGCCCGTTGACGCAGTCGCTGCAGACAAAGGCACAGTTTTCCCCATACGTCCCATTCCGGCACTTGGTTTCACACCTGGGAAGGGATAAGGGCAGAGGTTGGAGCACCCGCAGCTCCTGAGGGTTTTCCAGGACCCCCCAACCCTCCTGCCTGCAAGTAGGGAGATGGGACTATGTGGTGTCAGCCCTGTCTGGGTGCTGTAAAGCACTGGACCTAGTCCTGGGGCCAAAAGCCTGCAGGAAAGCATCCCAGCTTCAGGCTGAGCTCTACCACAAGCACATTACCTGGGAACCTGGAGCTGGGGTCTCACAGGCTCCCTCTGGTCCCACAGCCATAGAATCATAGAATAGTTTGGTGGGAGGAGATCTCAAAGCCCATCCAGTTCCAACCCCCTGTCATGGGCAGGGACACATCCCACTGGATTATGTTGCTCAAAGNTAGGGAGATGGGACTATGTGGTGTCAGCCCTGTCTGGGTGCTGTAAAGCACTGGACCTAGTCCTGGGGCCAAAACCCTGCAGGAAAGCATCCCAGCTTCAGGCTGAGATCTACCACAAGCACCCGACGTTACCTGGGAGCCTGGGGCTGGGGTCTCACACGCTCCCTCTGGTCCCACAGCCATAGAATCATAGAATAGTTTGGTGGGAGGAGATCTCAAAGCCCATCCAGTTCCAACCCCCTGTCATGGGCAGGGACACATCCCAATGGATTATGTTGCTCAAAGCCCCATCCAACCTGTTCCTGAACACCTGAAGGGATGGGGCAGCCACCACTTCTATGGGGAACCTGGGCCAGGAACCTAATGTCTAATCTAAATCTCCCCTCTTTCACCTGAAAACCATTCCCCATTGTCCTATCCCTGCAATCCCTGATCCAGTGTCCCTCTCCAGCTTTCCTGGAGCCCCTTTCAGTGCTGGAAGCTGCCCTAAGTTCTCCCCACAGACTTCTCTTCTCCAGGTTGAACAACCCCAACTCTCAGCCCATACCAGTGGGCTCAGCCCATCCCTGCTTGCCCTACCTGGTCCCCAGGCAGGGAGCAGAGGGAGGGCGGTCATCTCTCTGCTGGGGCCCGACCCTCACCAGTCCCACTCACCGGTCTCCGATCCAGCCGGGGTTGCAATGGGAGCACTTCCCATTGATGTGGTTGCAGGTGTGGCCATCCTTGCAGGGGGGACAGAGCTTCTCGCAGCCCTCTCCGTAGAAGCCAGGCGAGCAGGGTTGGTCACACTTGGTGCCATTCCAGCCCGCCTCGCAGGTCAGGCAGCGCCCGTCTGCCACAGTGCACGGCTGCAAGCTCTTGCACTGCCCGCATCTGCAGCACACGAGGGGATCCTGTTACCCCATGCAGCATCCCCACGCCACCTGCTGCCGCCTCCCACCGCTCCCACGGTGCCAGATCAAGCCCAGCAGGGTCCAGCCACTCACCTCCTCCTGCATCCTTGGCCGTAGAAGCCAGCTGGGCACGGCTCGCGGCAATATTTGCCCCGGTAGCCGGGTTCGCATGTGCAGGTCCCATCTACCTGGTTGCATTTGCCCTTGTAGCACTGGCAGTAGCGGTCGCAGCGGGGCCCAAATGTTCGCTCTCGGCACTGGCAGCGCCCCGTGAACTGCTCACAGGGCGAGTTGTTGCAGGAGCACTGGTTGTTGCAGCTGCGGCCCCACCAGCCCGGCTGGCATAGGCAGTTACCCGTCTGCTGGTCGCACTGGGAGTTGTGGCTGCAGTAGCAGGAGCTGGAGCACTGGGGTCCCCACCACTTGGGCTCGCAGGTGCATTTCCCTGTCTTCTGGTCACACTTGCCATGCTTGCAGAGGCAGATGTTCTCGCATTTGGGCCCCCAGCGGTTGGGGTTGCAGGTGCACTGGCCAGTCACGTCCTCGCACTGCCCATTAGGGTGGCAGCTGCACATCTCCTTGCAGTCGGGACCCCAGAACTGCCGGGGACACTCTGTGGGGCAAAGCCATCAGCCCTGGGACAAGCCAGCACCAGCCACTGGTGGAGAACCCCAGCACCAGCCACTGGTGGAGAAACCCAGCCCCAACCACTCGACCACAGCCCCCCCTACTCCTCCCAGTCACAGAGGAGGACTCTCCAAAAGGGACAAAGCTCCAGGGACAAAGCCAGGGGGACAGGCAAGAGCAGCTGCAGCCCCAGCCCTGATGCTCTGGAGTCACCCCAGGATGAGGCAGCTCTCCAGATGAAGCCCACCGAGGGCAGCGGGTGTCTGTCTGTACTCACTGGTGTCGCAGTTGGCACCAAAGTAGCCATGGCGGCAGCGGCACTCGCCGGGCCGGACGCACACCTCGTTCTCCTTGCAGGTGAAGTTCCCCTCGCACACGGCTGGAGGAATGGACCGACAGCAAGCATGAGCACCAGTGCTACCAAGGTTGTCCCTGCTGTCCCAACCCTCCCCAGCACTACAGAGCAGGGGAAGGGGGTGTTGGTGGCACGCTGGCTGCTGCTGAGCTGCAGCACCATGACCGACCTGGCAAACAGCCGGGCAGGCTGGATGGAACCATTGTCAGAAAGATGCCACCAGCCAGCCTTTCAGCTGAGTTCCATCCCTGCCACTAATCTCCAGTCACACAGCTCAGCTCCAGTCCTGCTACCAACCTTTTGCCACCCAGCTTGGATCCATCCCTGCCACCAACCCCCTGCCACCCAAGCTAAGCTCCAGTCCTGCCACCAACGTCTTGTCACCCAGGTCAGCTCTGTAACTGTCACCAACCTCCTGCCACCCAGCTCAGCTCCAGTCCTGCCACCAGTCTCCTGTGACCCAGCTTGGATCCATCCCTGCCTCCCAGCTCAGCTCCAATCTTGCCACCAGTCCCCTAGCTCAGCTCCATCTCTTTTTCCCGTGTCCCTGCCACTGGCTGCTCCCACTGGCAGCGTCCCTGGCTCAGCCTCATCATCAGAGGCAGCTCGGGGCAGGAGCTGCCTGCAGGTGCTGGGGGAAACAGGAACATGAGGTGTCGGGTTGTGGACAGCCGTGAGTGCAGTCCTCTTGTCCCCCTCCCCACTCTCCTAACGGCATCACTGCCACCCCTCCAGCACCTCTCCCGTGGTGGAGGCCCCCAAAGGTCCCAGCCCCTCTCCTGCTGGGGCCAAGGTGCAGAGCAGGGTGTGGGACAGGCAGTGCTGTGGTGCAGGCAGGCGCAGGCAGATCCCAAGCCTTCTTAGAGAGAGGGAGATGAAACCACCCAGCCCAGCCACCTTACCTGGGAGTTCTTAGACCTACGGTGATGGATACTATAGAAAGCCCTAAAATAGACAGATCACACAGGTTAGGAGCAGTGAGTCTAATGGTTAGAGCAGCCTGGGGGTGAGGAGAACGGGACAGGTTGCTGGTGGGACCATCCTCCCCCCGCTGTCCTGGCAGACCTTGTCCTCCCTTCCTGCTGGTACGAAGGGACCGTGTCCTGTTCCCGGTGCCCGAGCACCCAACGCATGCAGCGAGCAGTTACAATGGCTCATGCACGGTGGGTTAGTTGGTTACGTGGTCTTTGCCGCTGCCTACAAACTGCTGATGCCCTGGGTTGGCGCACAGAGCTCCTCCATCTCCCCTGGGGCACAGTGAGCCCTGTGGTCAGCAAAGCCTGCGGGGAGCAGCAGGAGGACCCCAAAACTGGCAGCAGTGCAGGAGATGAGAGCTCCTAGGGCTTCACACAGCATCCATGGCCCCTGTGAGAACTATAGTGTCTGGTGCTGCCCTGGCTGGGCTGTCCTGCCCACAGCCTCGCTGGCCTCTGCCTGGCAGACACACATGCCTGGTCCTGGCAGCTTCTCCTCCACCAGCAGCTCTTGTAGGGACCCTCTGGCTCCCACCAATGCAGATGCAACACCCTGTCCCCACGCTTCACCCTGCAGGACAACTCGCTGCCCTTTGGGTCCCAGAGTAGCCCCTCAAATCCTTTGACCCAAAGCTGGTCAGCACAGAGAGACCCCCCCCCCAACACTGCGAGCGAGGGTGATGCTCCTCGCAGAGCAGACTGCTGCGGGCTGGGGGGACATCAGTGTGGGGCAGGGGGTACCTTGGGCTGGACTCTGTCACCAGCTCCCATTCCATCCACGTGTTGCTGGCTCCAAGCAGCGCCTGGAGGCTGGAGAGCCACCAGCATCCCCAGGGAGGCTGCCCGCAAGCAGAGGTCCCCAGGGCAGTGGCTCCCTGCCATGGCGCACCAGGAGGTCTCAGCAAAGATGATGAGCGGTGTCCAGTGAAGCAAAACACCAGTACTTACCTATTAAACACTCGCTTCCCTGTTGCCTCCATCCCGGGCAGCACACGAGCACTGAGGAGCTGCAGGGGCAAAAACCAACACAAATGTTTACAACCCTCAGAAAGTCCTAGTCCTTCCCAAAACCACACTATGAGCTCAGACACTGTGATGGTGAGAGGTCCAGCTCCCAGTCAGTTGAACCCCAACCAAGGGCTGCTGCAAGCTCTGAAAGTCTCAGGGGAAAACATCCCTGGGCTGGGCTGGCTTGGTGCTGGCAGGTAGGTGCCCAGCTTGTCTCCCCGTGGCACTGGACCTCCCTACTCAGGAATGTCAATCCCTGCCCGCAGCACAAACAGCCAGGTGAAGGCAACTGCAGGATGGGTCCTTGAGCCCTTGGCTGTCCTGGAGTGCCAGGAATCCCCATAGAATCATAGAATCACCAGGCTGGAAAAGACCCACTAGATCACTGAGTCCAACCACTCCTATCAATCACTAACCCATGTCCCTCAGCACTTCATCTATCCATCCCTTAAACACCTCCAGGGAAGGTGACTCAACCACCTCCCTGGGCAGCCTCTGCCAGTGCCCAATGACCCTTACACTGAAATATTTTTTCCTAATGTTCAGCCTGAATCTCCCCTGGTGGAGCTTGAGGCCATTCCCTCTTGTCCTGTCCCCTGTCGTTCTGGAGAAGAGGCCGGCTCCTTGCCCCCTCCTTGGGGGGCACCACTCATCCCTGGGTGACCTGCTTATCCCCTGGGATGCCACACTTATCCCTGTGGTGAGGTTCTCATCTCTGGGCATCCTGCTGATCCCTGGGCAACCTGCTCATCCCTGGGGTGACCCTCTAATTCCCTGGGTGATCTTCTCATCCCTGGGGTAACCTGCTTATTCCTGGGGTGACCAAACTCATCCCCTGAGGTGTCTCACACCTCCTGGTCCCCATCAGAGATGGGAGTGATGCTGGAGGGTTACAAACAGTCCAAGAAGACGCTGCTGCAGTCGAGGAAAACTCCACCCGGACTGGTCCGGCGGCGCAGTCTGGAATGCGTTCCTTTTCCTCTTTATATGTAACAAATGCAGAAGAGGAGGAGGAGACAGCGAGGAAGTATTCACTTGAAACCCAGCACAGTCACAGGACCACGTCTGGCTGCCAGACTGCCTCGTCCTGGGGCCGGGGAGGGAGCTGCCAGCAGCCCCCCTGGCCAAACGCGGGGGTCCCAGCAGGCTGGGTGCAGCTCCCACCACCAGCCCCCTCGGAGGCAGCACCCGCACACCGAGCTGGGAGCATCGCCTTCCCCCCCCCCCCAACTTTTTCGTGGCAGACAGGGAAAAATTGGAAAGGAGGCAGAAAAGAACCACAAAAATGATTCAAGGCCTGGAAAAAATGCCTTGCAGCTGGAGCCCAAAATAGCTCCATCGCTTCAGCCTGGTGAAGCGGTCGCAAGATGCTGCAACGGCAAGCGGTGCGGACCCCCTGCGCGGGGACCCCAGGGCTCAAGAAGGGGGCTCTGCTCTGGCTGAGCATGCAAGGGGGTGCACGGTGTTAAAGGCAAAGGGGGTCAACCCCCAAGCCACCGCCCTGAGGACCGGGAGAGCTGGAGACAAGGGTCTTCACTGCAAGAGGCTTCCTCTCTGCAAAGCCTCACCCACCGTGCGGCAATGCTCAGCAAAATTACACAATGTCCTGAGTTAGAAGGAGCCCACAGAATTACAGAATCATAGAATCACCAGGTTGGAAAAGACCCACTGGATCATCGAGTCCAACCATTCCTATCAAATACTTATGACCTGAGTTGGAAGGGACCCACAAGGACCATCGAGCTCAAGCCCAACGTTCACACTGTGAGGTTGATGTGCAGTCAAAGCACCCGCTGTCCCACCTGGGGCTGCTTACACCACTTCACCTTTGAGAACTTGAGTGTTGGGTGGGTTTTAGATGAAACCACTGCAGGTTTTCCTGGGGAAAACCTTCCACTTGGGGAATCGCCCTTAAATACTTCAGCCTGGCCACCAAAACAGGCAGAAGGGGTGATGAGCAAAGAGAATCATCCACGATAAATGCCCCAAGCTGACAGCAGCGAGCTGGGTGCTGCTGAAACGTGGTGGCAGGAGAGAAAAAAATCTTCTACTGCCACGAGATGGAGAAGGCAAGTGGCATCGTGACCACCCCCAGCCGGGATGCAGCCCACCCACCGCCTTGCCAGATGCAGGATTCATGTTTATCTCCCTCCTGATAGCTAATCTCGCTCCCTGTGCCCGATGGTGGTGTCCCACACCCCTCCGCTCAGCCCCCGCCTCATCCATCAGTGCCTCTGACAGCAAATAAACTCACTCCTATTGCACTGAGAGGCAGCTGGGATGCAGCACTGGGAAACCGGTGCTCCCAGTGAGGCGCATGGACTGGTCCCTGAACACAGCCAGTCCCAGGAAGGGTCAGCGCTGTCTGTAGAGGTGACCAGCACCCATTAGGACAGGTCTAAAACACATCTCACGGTCTCAGCTCCTCCAAAGAGGGCTTGTTCCATGCACCCTGTGACACTAAAACTGGGATAACTGGGAAATCCATTCAAACACTCACTCCTGACCCGCACAGATTTGCCACCACAGACATGAGCAGCAAAAATATACCTTCTATTTCTTTTGCTTTGCTTCAAAGCTCTAAAAAAAAGAGTGGGAAAAAGAAGAAAAACTGCCTCCAAGACGGGGATAGGGCTTGCGAATTTTGCTGAGGTGGAGGAAAAGGAGCAAGGATGTGGGCATCTCATGAGAGGGTCACGCTAACTTTGAACTTCACATTTAGGACCTTTAACACCAAACAACTCCCAAACAGGCCCTTCTGTTCTGCCCTCACTTGTCTTCCTTGAATGGCTACCCACTAGCTGGATCTCAGGAGTCTGCAGGAGGGGCTGGAGCAGAATCTCCTCCAGCCCTCCAGAGGGATGCTGGCATCTCCAAGGGATGACTGGATGTGCTGGGCAGAGCCACATGGCCAGAAGTCCAACCAGCATCTTTTTCAAGCTGGGGTGAGGGACACTGGGATCCCCTCCTAGGCCACCTCCATCCTGGCTTCTCCCAGCCCCAGCGACAGGGCAGGACCTGGCTTCTGCCAGGCCCGAGTTCTTGGGGCCATCAAGTTGGCTTTGGATGGTGGCACGCAGGGGACAACCTCTATGCTGAGGGAGCAGCACAGGAAAGACAAGGCTGGGTGCCAGCTGCACATGTGGGGAGGTAAACAGGGTTTGCACCAGGGTGAGAGGTGGAAAATGATGCAGCCATCATCTCAGCCTCCTGAGGAGCGTCCTCCTCCCCACCTTGTCTGGCTTTCAGGCTCCATTTGGCACAGGAGGGCAGACACCACCATCCACCCATCCCATGTACCCCATCCATGGCACCCATGGATGGTGCAGGGAGGGAGTCTGAGCCCCACGGCACTGGGGCAGCATCACCCTTGCCTCCAGCCAGCGGAATCGGGGGTGCACTCAGGCCCCCCACTCCTCGTGCCTGGGGGCAGGACACCGGGAGAGACCCCTGTGCCACCATCCAGCCAGGCAGCTCTTGGGCAGCAGCGCAGGGAGCCCTCTCCACATCGTCCCCTGCTGAGGATCAGCACGGGGCCGGGAGCTGCGGGAAATACAGGGAAATTCTGGCTCCTGAAATGCCTCCTTCGGAAACTGGGGCTGTAACTTGAGGAGGGGGCACCAGCGCCCCGCGGCCCTGCTGAATGGAGCCTTTATGTGGCCCCTCGCGCGCGCAGCACATGTTTTCCTTGCGGACTCGTCTGACCTCACGGGCGAGATGTAAAGGTGCATTTATGGCCTGGGCCCCCCATCTAGGGCACGGATCCTGCTCTTGGCTGCAGGGGCTCTTCCCCCTTGGCTGGGGCCACCCTGGCCAGCACCGAGCATTGGCCCAAGGTGATGCTCTGCACAGTGACCTGTGGTACCTGGAGAAGCACCAGGAGCAGGGACAAGGCAGTGCCAGCTCCCAGATCCCCATTCCTGGCCAGCCAGGCAGGATGTGATCCACCCGGCACAGCCAAGCAGTGCCAGCATCCACTTTCTGAAGCCGAACCCAAAGGTCCTGGAGCTGCCAAGTCCATCATCCCAAGCAGTTCCAGAAGGATGCTCAGAGCATCTGCATCCTGCCAGCTGCATCCTGGCCCTGGGGTGGGGGCAGAACCAGCCCTGGGGATGCAGGACTAGCCCCCACAGCACAACTCCATCCCTAGAGGCACTCAGGACCCATTTCCTACAGCAGAACCAGCTCTGGGGATGCAGGATTGGCCCCTACAGTACGATTCCATGCACAGAGGCACTCAGGACCAGCTCCCCACAGCAGAACCAGTCCCTAGGGGAGCAGGACCCACCCTGCTGTACTCAGGACCAGCTCCCCGCAGCAGGACTGGCCCAAGGGGGCTTAGGACCGTCCCCTCCAGCCCCGACCTCAGCTTCTCACCCCCTCCCCAGTGCCCGCTCCCCCCTTCAGCTCCACACAAGCTGGACTTTGTCTTGGAAGGCGCCCAGTGCGGCGGCTGGCCCGGGGGAGGGGAGCAGGGAGCCTGTCCATGTGTCCCTCCACTCAGCATCCCCCGGCCCCCAAACCGTGAGGCAAGGGTCCCATCCCACCCTCCTTCCCCCTGTAGAGGGGTCCCATCCCATCCTCCCCACCCCCAACCCTGCCTGGGGATCCCATTCTGCCTCCTCATTCCCCCCACCCAGGGGTTCCATCCCACCCCCCCAATTCCCCCAGCCTGGGGATCCCATTCCATCCCCCTCCTCTCTGCCAGAGGGTCTCACCCCATCCCTTGTTCAGGGGTCCCATCTTGCCCCCTCACCCCCTCTGCTTGGAAGGGGAGGGGTCCCTCTCTCTCTCTCCTCAGGGGTCTCAACCCGTCAGCCCTCCCTGCCCAGGGGTCCCATTCTAACCCCCTCCTCCCTGCTGGGAGGGTCTCACCCCATCCCCTACTCGCAGGTCTCATCCTGCCCCCTCACCCACTCTGCCTGGAAAGGGGGATTGTCCCTCTCTCCTTTCCCCCCAGGGGGTCCAATCCCACCCTCTCTCCCTCTCTCTCCCTTCGGGGGTCCCATCCATCACCCCTCCTTGCTCGGGGGTCCCATTCCAACCCCTCCATCCCAAGGATCCCATCCTGCACCCCCCATTCCCGCATCCCGGGGGTCCCATCCCGCATCCCAGGGTTCCCATCCCGCCCCCCCACCCCAGGGGTCCCCGTGCCCCTCGTACCCGGCGGCCCTGCAGACGTTTCTGCCGCGGGGGCTCAGCTCCTGCGCGGCCGCTCCGCTCAGCACCAGCATCCCCAGCATCCCCAGCACCGCCGGCATCGCGGGGAGGGCGCGGCGGGGAGGGCGCAGCCCCGGAGCCGCCATCGCCGGCGGAGAAGGATGGAAGGGAGGGGAAGGGGACGGGGTGTGGGGGGGGCGGTGTCCGGTTATCCCGACCCGAGCCGTCCCGTGCGGGGCTCTCCCGTGCGGGGCTACGCGGTCCCGTGTCACCCCCCACCCCAACTCCCCCCCCTCCCCAGCCCCGTCCCGGCTGCGCTTGCGGGCGGAAGGCGCGGTGCGGGCCACCCCCCCCTCTTCTCCTTCCCCGGCCTCGGCGGCGGCGGGAGGGGCTAGAAAATTCCGCATTGGTTCCCCTGACGGCGAGCCAGGCTCCGGGGGCCCCGGGCAGCGCCGCCCCCACCGGCCGCACCGAGCGGGAGCCCCGCGGAGCCAGCGCGGAGCGACACGGGGGAGGGGGGCAAGGGGGTCCCGGGAGTGCGGCAGCCCCCGGGGTTCGGGGGTGGCAGAGGCACAGCAGCACCGGGGGTCGCTGTCACGGGGAGCTGGAGTCGCTGGGTGCCCGGGAGTCCCGCTGGTCCAGCAGCTCCAGCATCCCTGGGGATGCAAGGACACCGGGATCGGGCTGTCCCAGGGGATCCAGCATCCCAGAGGATGCAAAAGCACCGGGATAAAGCTGCCCCAGGGGAACCAGCATCCCAGAGGATGCAAAAGCACCGGGATAAAGCTGCCCCAGGGGAACCAGCATCCCAGAGGATGCAAAAGCACCGGGATAGGGCTGCCGCAGGGGATCTAGCATCCTAGCATCCCTGGGGATGCAAAAGCACCGGGATAGGTCTGTCCCAGGGGGATNGCCCCCCCACCCCAGGGGTCCCCGTGCCCCTCGTACCCGGCGGCCCTGCAGACGTTTCTGCCGCGGGGGCTCAGCTCCTGCGCGGCCGCTCCGCTCAGCACCAGCATCCCCAGCATCCCCAGCACCGCCGGCATCGCGGGGAGGGCGCGGCGGGGAGGGCGCAGCCCCGGAGCCGCCATCGCCGGCGGAGAAGGATGGAAGGGAGGGGAAGGGGACGGGGTGTGGGGGGGGCGGTGTCCGGTTATCCCGACCCGA
>WAAB01012644.1:42176-60097 GCA_013389865.1 Piaya cayana
CCCAGGGGATCCAGCATCCCAGAGGATGCAAAAGCACCGGGATAGAGCTGCCCCAGGGGATCCAGCATCCCAGAGGATGCAAAAGCACCGGGATAGAGCTGCCCCAGGGGAACCAGCATCCCAGAGGATGCAAAAGCACCGGGATAAGGCTGCCCCAGGGGATCTAGCATCCTAGCATCCCTGGGGATGCAAAAGCACCGGGATCGGGCGGTCCCAGGGGATCTAGCATCCGTGGGGATCCAAGAGCACCGGGATAGGTCTGTCCCAGGGGGATCAACCGTCCCTGGGGATCCAAGAGCACTGGGATCGGGCTGTCCCGGGGATCCAGCATCCTAACATGCCTGGAGATGCAAGAACACCAGGATTGGGCTTTCCCAGAGGATCCAGAGTCCCTGGGGATCCAAGAGCACCGGGATCCGGTGGTCCCAGGGAATCCAGCGTCCCTGGGCATCCAAGACCACTGGGATCAGGCTGTCCCAGGAATCCAGCCGTTCCAGCAACCCAGCGTCCCTGGGGATGCAAGAGCCCCGAGGTCGGGTTCCAGCAGCCTCAGGTGTCCCACAGCCCTGGGGTCTGGCTCCTCGTGGTCTGGTGTGAGAGAACTGGTTGTAGCTGTCTGAGGGTTCCAGCAGCCCCAGGTGCCTGACAGCTCTGATACCTCACTGAACAGGGATCCAGCAACTCTATGTGCCCATCAGCCCCAGGATCTGGGTGTCCTACCTGGCATTTCTAGGTCCTTGGGGGTCAGTCAGCGCAGGGGTCTGGCTGACAGATCCTGCAGCTCCAGGTGGCCGGCAACACCAGGGTCTGGCTGGTTTGGGCATCCAGCAGCCCTAGGTGTGTGATAGTCCGGGGTCCAGCTGTCCTGGTGGGCTGGCATCTCCATGTGTCCAGCAGTCCTGGGTGTCCAACAGCCCCTGGATCAGCCAGTTAGGAGCCACACAGGGACCTGTGGGAGCCAGGCAGTGCTGGCAGTGGCAGAGCCCTGGGATCACAACCCTGACCAGGGACAGAGGGGCTACAGGGCAGCTACTGGTTAACCCACCAGAAGGACACTTTCAGTAAAGCCTCCTCATCCTGTGCCATGGGTACCACCTATTGTGGCAACTATCCCACCAGCAGCATCCTTGGGGCAGATGGAAATTCTGGTGTTTTGCTTAGTGCAACCCACTGCCTGTCCTCTTCAGCCTAGAGACAAAAAAAGGCTGAGGGGAGACCTCATCACTGTCTATAACCATCTGAAAGGAGGTTATAGGAAGGTAGGTGATGGTCTCTTCTTCCAAGTTACAGGTGATAGCACGAGAGGCAACACCCTCAAGATGCACTATGGCAGGCACAGATTAGACACTAGGAGAAATTTGTTCACCAGAAGGGTTCTCAGGCACTGGCAGAGGCTGCCAGAGAGGTGGTGGGGTCTCCATACCTGTAGGTGTTTAAAAGATGGGTGGGTGAGGTGCTCAGAGGTGGCTTAGTAGGGGGCAGGTAGAGTTGGACTCAATGATCTCAAAGGTCTTTTCCCACCAAACAATTCTGATTCTAAGACCTGAGTTTTCAGATGGGTTTGTGACTACTGGGTAGCCCCCTTTTTCCCTTCTACAGCCCCCAGGCCCCTTCTGCATATTGGGAGGCAACATCCATTGCCCAATTTTCCATGTCTCCACCTTCCAGCCCACTTGTTCCCTCATCCTGCTTGCAGGGCATGGCTGGAGGGTGCACAGAGACCCAGAATCCCATGACTGGGATTCCCTCCTTCTCCACTCTCTCCATCATCTCTCCACTGGACTAAGCGTTGCTGGTGCTCCTCTGTCCCACTCCTGCTGAACCAGGGCAGACTCCCACTGCCAAACCTTCCCCAGGTTTCCTGGAACCCTTTCAGTGCTGGAAGCTGCTCTAAGGCACCAGGTAGTGCAGAGGGGCAGAATCCCCTCCCTGGCCTTGCTGGCTCCAGTGCTTTGGATGCAGCCCAGGATGGGGTTGGTAAGAAAAATCAGAGAAAAACACCCCTATACCAGTACTGTAGCATGCCCAAACAAAAAAATAAGGGAAAATGTGTTGTTTTGTCAATGGTTCACCCCCATGCAGTTATTTTCAAGCCAGCAGGACTGCACAGACCCAGCTGTACAGCACGAGGCTCTCGCCACCCTCCTGCAGGGATGCAGCCAGGCTCTGCTCCTTGGAAGAACCCCCTGCTCACGTGTGTGCTCATGGCGTTTGAGCCCAAGGCTCCCAATACGATTGCTGCGAGGATATGGGCTCTTTCTCCTTGTAACTCCCCCTGCTGCTGTAGCCAGGATCCATGGAAGCGAGCAGGCTGCAGCACCAGCTACCGGCACAGCCACCACTGTTTCATGCCTCTTCTTTGGGCACAAACAGAAAGCAGCTTCCAGCAGCAAGAGCTAAAATAGAGCAGCGTGAGGAAAGTCTGGGGTGCAGGGAAGGTTGTGTCAGTGCTCCCAAAAATAAAAGGAATGGTTGTGGGTTTTTGACTGAGCAGGGGTAAAAGTTGCTATGAATCCTAGAACGCTTTGGGTTGGAATAGATCTTGAAGCCCATCCAGTTTCAATCCTCTGCCATGGGCACCTCCCACTGGATCAGGGGCTCCAAGCTCCATCCAACCTGGCCTTGAACCCTACCAGGGATGGGGCAGCCACCACTGCTCTGGGCAACCTGGGCCAGGGACTCCCCCACCAAAACATTTCTGTCTAAGATCTCATCTCAATCTTTCCTCCTTTAGTTTAAAATCATTGCTCCTTGTCCTGTCAAAACAAGCTTTAGAGTAAAGTCTAGCCCCAGCTTTCCCAGAGCCCCTTCCAGTACTGGAAGATGCTCTAAGGTCTTCTCACAGCCTTTTCTCCTCCAGCATAAGCAACCTCAACTCTCTCAGCCCTGTCCTCGTATAGGAGGTGCTTCAGAGCCCCTGGATCATCTGTGTGGACTCCTCCGGATTTGCTCCAACAGCTTCGCATCCTTCCTGATTTCAGAGGTGGACACAGGGCTCTTGGGTATCACAAACATGAGGATCTGGGGGCTTCAAGGGCATTCAATGCCTTGGGTAGCGAGGATGCAGCACCCTGCACATCCTGACCCCATCCACAACTCCTGCAAACAGCAGCTGCCAACCCCAGAGATGTTGCAATTTGGCTCTGGCTCCTTTTGTCCAGCACGCAGCTGGAGGGGGCCAAGAAGGCACTAAACCTCATTTCAAACCCAGGGACAAGCAGCTGCCCAATAACTGCAAGAGAAAGACAAGAGCAAGAACAGCTACAATTTAATCATTACCATTCTCTGCAAATCCAGTGTACAGCAGAGCCAAGCTGTGCTCTGGCTCCCGGTGCTCCCACGTGGCCACCACCCCTGCTCACAGCACAGCCCAGAACTGGGAAGGCAGGCAGGGCAGGATCAGTGCAGGGATGGGGCCAGCCAGCCCCCTCACCCCCCCTACCCCACAGGACATGAACCTTGTGAGCACAGGGATAGACAACCTCACCTCAGGCAGCTTTGGGTCATGATGGGACAAAGCAGAGCCTGGTCCAGCCCGGCTCTGGTCTGTGCAAGCTGGTGAGCAGCCAGGGACTCATCTTGCCCAGTGACCTGCACAGGTCACCATGACCTCTGTCTCCGTGGGGGTGGAAGTGACCAAACCACAGCCCTAGCAGAGACTGGAAGAGCTTCTGGCTGAAGCCAAGCTTGTTCCCTAGCTACCCAACCCACCCCAGACCCAATCCCATGGCATGATGTAAACAGCCACATCTCCTATCGTAAACCCATAAGGGGAAAACACTAGGAGAGCCTTCACAGAGGTGAGGGGGGCAGCAGGGGAGCCCCAGCATCTCCCCCAAGACAGCTCAGGAGCCCTTGGGACAGCATAAAGACAGCCCAGAGGTGGGACAGCCCTCCAGAAGGGACGTCCAGGAGGTGTGTGTGGTTCAGACAGCAGCGAGGACACCTCCTGTCCCAGCACAGAGGGTGTCGGGGGAGAAACTGCAGCAGGATGGGACAGGAGGGATGGCAACAGTGGTGACAGGCTAAGGCACCAGAGAGAGCCTGGGCTGGGCGCCACGGCTGCCTCAGGGGTTGGGGCTGAAGAGGCTGCCGTCCAGGAGCCGTCGCTTCACCTCCTGCCACAGCAGGTCCCGCTCCCGGTTCGCTCGCTGCATGAAGCCCCGGTTCTCCTGCGCCCGGCGTGACAGGTATGGCAGCACCTCGTTCACTGGCCCATATGGCACGTACTTGTACACTGGGAAACCAGCCTGGCCTGTGGAGAGACGGAACATGGGATTGGGAGGGGTCAAAGAAGCAGAAGGGAGGAAAAGAGGGGAAGGAAGAAGGGAGGAAAAGGGGACAAAAAGCAGAAGGGAGGAAAAAAGGGAAGGAAGAAGAGAGGAGGGGAAAAAGGGGGAAAAAATGAAGGGGGGAAAAATGNCAGCTTCCAGCAGCAAGAGCTAAAATAGAGCAGCGTGAGGAAAGCCTAGGGTGCAGGGAAGGTTGTGTCAGTGCTCCCAAAAATAAAAGGAATGGTTGTGGGTTTTTGACTGAGCAGGCAGGGGTAAAAGTTGCTATGAATCCTAGAATGCTTTGGGTTGGAATAGATCTTGAAGCCCATCCAGTTTCAATCCTCTGCCATGGGCACCTCCCACTGGATCAGGGGCTCCAAGCCCCATCCAACCTGGCCTTGAACACCTCCAGGGATGGGGCAGTCACCACTGCTCTGGGCAACCTGGGCCAGGGACTCCCCCACCAAAACATTTCTAAGATCTCATCTCAATCTTCCCTCCTTTAGTTTAAAATCATTGCTCCTTGTCCTGTCAAAACAAGCTTTGCTCTAAAGTCTAGCCCCAGCTTTCCCAGAGCCCCTTCCGGTAGTGGAAGATGCTCTAAGGTCTTCCCACAGCCTTTTCTCCTCCAGCCTAAGCAACCTCAACTCTCTCAGCCCTGTCCTCGTAGAGGAGGTGCTTCAGCCCTTGGATCATGTGTGGTCTCCTCTGGATTCGCTCCAACAGCTTTGTGTCCTTCCTCATTTCAGAGGTGGACTAGGGCTCTGAGTATCATAAACATGAGGATCTGGGGGCTTCAAGGGCATTCAATGCCTTGGGTAGCGAGGATGCAGCACCCTGCACATCCTGACCCCATCCACAACTCCTGCAAACAGCAGCTCCCAACCCCAGAGATGTTGCAATTTGGCTCTGGCTCCTTTTGTCCAGCACGCAGCTGGAGGGGGCCAAGAAGGCACTAAACCTCATTTCAAACCCAGGGACAAGCAGCTGCCCAATAACTGCAAGAGAAAGACAAGAGCAAGAACAGCTACAATTTAATCATTACCATTCTCTGCAAATCCAGTGTACAGCAGAGCCGAGCTGTGCTCTGGCTCCCGGTGCTCCCACGTGGCCACCACCCCTGCTCACAGCACAGCCCAGAACTGGGAAGGCAGGCAGGGCAGGATCAGTGCAGGGATGGGGCCAGCCAGCCCCCTCACCCCCCCTACCCCACAGGACATGAACCTTGTGAGCACAGGGATAAACCTCACCTCAGGCAGCTTTGGGTCATGATGGGACAAAGCAGAGCCTGGTCCAGCCTGGCTCTGGTCTGTGCAAGCTGGTGAGCAGCCAGGGACTCATCTTGCCCAGTGACCTGCACAGGTCACTGTGACCTCTGTCTCCGTGGGGGTGGAAGAGACCAAACCACAGCCCTAGCAGAGACTGGAAGAGCTTCTGGCTGAAGCCGAGCTTGTTCCCTAGCTACCCAACCCACCCCAGACCTGATCCCATGGCATGATGTAAACAGCCACATCTCCTATCGTAAACCCATAAGGGGAAAACACTAGGAGAGCCTTCACGGAGGTGAGGGGGGCAGCAGGGGAGCCCCAGCATCTCCCCCAAGACAGCTCAGGAGCCCTTGGGACAGCATAAGGACAGCCCAGAGGTGGGACAGCCCTCCAAAAGGGACATCCAGGAGGTGTGTGTGGTTCAGACAGCAGCGAGGACACCTCCTGTCCCAGCACAGAGGGTGTCGGGGGAGAAATTGCAGCAGGATGGGACAGGAGGGATGGCAACAGTGGTGACAGGCTAAGGCACCAGAGAGAGCCTGGGCTGGGCGCTGCGGCTGCCTCAGGGGTTGGGGCTGAAGAGGCTGCCGTCCAGGAGCCGTCGCTTCACCTCCTGCCACAGCAGGTCCCGCTCCCGGTTTGCTCGCTGCATGAAGCCCCGGTTCTCCTGCGCCCGGCGTGACAGGTATGGCAGCACCTCGTTCACTGGCCCATATGGCACGTACTTGTACACTGGGAAACCAGCCTGGCCTGTGGAGAGACGGAACATGGGATTGGGAGGGGTCAAAGAAGCAGAAGGGAGGAAAAGAGGGGAAGGAAGAAGGGAGGAAAAGGGGACAAAAAGCAGAAGGGAGGAAAAAAGGGAAGGAAGAAGAGAGGAGGGGAAAAAGGGGGAAAAAATGAAGGGGGGAAAAATGTGAAGAGAAAAAAAAGTTGGAAAAGCAGAAGGAATGATAAACAGGAGCAAAAACCAGCAGTGAGATAAGGGCGGGACAGACAGCGGGGGGGGGGGAAGGAAAAGCAGAGGAGAGGGAATAAATATGGGAAAATTGAGGGAAAATGAAAAATAAAGGGGAAAAAAAAGCACACCCCACCCCCAACCTTGTGCCCTCAAGGCTGTGGTCAAGCCCAGGAGGGGAAGCCTGGGAGCACCAGGGCTGGGTCCCTGCCCTGGCTCAGTGTGGGGAGCTTGGAAACACGCAGGGGAGCCAGCTGAGGTCACTGGGAGCCCTGGGAATGTCAGCAGCCAGGGCTGGGCCAATTCAGGAAGCATTCAACCAGAAACATCAAATTCACACATTTTTCCAGCATGAGCAGAGGAGCTGCAGCCAAAGGCTGTGTGAAGGGGAACTCCAGGATGGACCAGTATCCTTGCTGGACAAGGACCTCCCACTGCTCCCCTGGCCCCAGGGCTCCAAGTGAGGTCTCACCAGAGCAGAACTTCATCCCTGGCCCTGCTGGCCCCACTGCTCTGGACACAGCCAAGGACATGGTTGGTTTCAGGGCTGTAAGCACTCATTGCTGGATCATGTGGAGCTTCTCATCCCCCAGCACCCCAAGCCCCTTTCCTCTGGGCTGCTCTCAATCTATTCTCTGCCCAGCCTCTATTTGTGTCTGGGATTGCCCTGATCCATGTGCAGGACACTGCTCGCAGCTCACAGTCCAAAGCAGGTTTCTCCCTGTCCACCCACCATAGTCTTATGAGGCCTCTGGGAACCAGATGTGATTCTCCACTTCCATCCTCATTTACATCCTCCCCAAACAACACAGCTGGGGAAAAGGCAACCAGGTCCAATCTTCATCCATTCCCACTCTCCAACAGCCCTGACTTCAAGAGGGTGGACCCATAGGCCAGCTCCATCTGTCCTTCAGATGCCACAACAGCTCCTCTGGGAGACCTCAGGGGGTCAAGGTGGGGCAAGGAGAGTGTCTGCCAATACCTAAGGGTCTCAGCACTCACCTAGGGGGAAGGTGATCTGGTCACACATGCCCAGTAACTGCCCGAAGCACACCTTCTTCTCTGAGGGATGGATCCCAAGCTCCATCATCCTGCAAGCCAAGCCTCACATTAGGGAAGAGTAGAGACTGCAGTGCAGTGTGTCCCACCAGAGGATCATCTCCAAGTACAAGAACCACATCCCAGGTGGATGCTGAGATGCAAGAGCTTGAAGGGTTTCTTTTCAAAACAGCCTCTAAGCTGGGCCATGGGGCCAGCTGTGCACTCGCTGTGGGCTACTGCACCACTACTGTGGGCTACCATGCTTACGTCCCAGCTCCAAGCTCCAACCAAAGCCCTGAGCAGCAGATGGGAGCTGGGATCCCACCGGGTGAGCACAGAGAAACCTCATGACCCAGAGCACATCTTGCTACAGCTCTCATAGTCCTCAGTCCCTGCCATGTTGCTCCCCCAACACTCACCTGCGCAGGGTGAACTTCACCGTGTCTTCATTGTGAGATGCCACCATCACACTGGCTTTCCGGTGGTGCTTGATCTCCTCCAGGATATAGTCCAGGCACCTGTAGGATAGTATGGGGCTGCACGGTGAGGCCACTCAAGCCTTAGCCAGAAGGGCAGGAGGGAGAAATGTGGCTGGGACAGCCCCTACCTGTGGTACATCTCATTGGTTTTCTCATAGGTGGGGTTGATGGGATCCTCATAGCCAATCTTAGCTGCCCTCTCCCTCTCCTGCTCCATGTAGGCACCACGGACTAGCTTGGTACCGAAGTGCCAGCCCTCCCGGCGTGACAGCTCCACATCCACCGTCACATTGTCGTAAGCCTCCTGGGATCAGATGGAAGAGATGCAATGAAGTCACCACAGAAGTGCCACCTCTGCCCCCACATCAGACCATCACACAGCCTTGGCTTCAGGAGTGGAGTCCTCCATCCAGCTGCTCCAGCAGGTCCTTCCTGCCCCACATCGTGCTTGGAGCTCACCTTCAGGTAGCACTGGTAGGTGTTGAAGATGACCGCTCGATCCCTGTTGAAGCGGCGCTGCATCTCCAGGGTGAGGCGGCTGATAGCTGGTTGGAAGTAGCTCTGCTCTGCATCCACCATCAGCCTCACACCCTTCTCTGTGGCTCTCTGTGAACGATGTGCAGGTTGGGTTTGAGAGGCCACCAGCTCCATGTCTTCCCCTCTGTGCTTAGGTCCAGGTCCCACAGCCTCAGCACTTTCTCACCTTGGCAAGAACATCCATTCGCTGCAGCATCCGCTTCATCTGCAGATCCTCCTCCTCGGTGAAGCGTGAGAGCAGAGGTTCCAGCTGCCCAGTCTGAAACAAGAGCAGCTTGTGGCCCCCTGCCTGTGGCCAGCCCTGCCCATGGGGACAGAAACACTCTGGGGGGACCCCATCTCCAGTGCTGCTTGGGGAAGAGAGGCTGGAAAGCTGCCCAGTGGAAAAGGACCTGGGGGTGCTGGTCAACAGCAGCTGAACATGAGCCAGCAGCAGGCCAGGTGACAAAGAAAGCCAATGGCATCCTGGCTTGGATCAGCCATGGGGTGGCCAGCAGGAGCAGGGCAGGGATCAGCCCCCTGCATTCGCACTGGTGAGGCTGCAACTCAAAACCTGAGTTCAAGTTTTGGGCCCCTCACTCCAAGAAGGACAATGAGGGGCTGGAGCACGTCCAGAGAAGGGAACGGAGCTGGGTACAGTTCTGGAGCCCATGGGTTCATGGAGCAGCTGATGGACCTGGGGGGTGTTTAACTAGGAAGAGGCTGAGCATCACTCTCTGCAGCTCCTGGAAAGAAGATTGTGATGAGGTGGGCGCTGGGCTCTTCTCCAGTGGCCGTGGCACTTGGGAACATGGTTTAGCAGGCACAGTGGGGTTGGGCTCATGGTTGGACTGGATGAGCTTGGAAGTCTTTTCCAAGGTGAATGATTCTATGATCCCAGCTCCCCAGCATAGCACAGGGTGACAACCCTGCCAGCCTGGTGGTTGCACACGATGGATCACAGCATGGCCTGGCTTTGGCACCACAGCCACCAGTGGGCTCCTGGGCAGGGATGCAGCAGACCCACCCCCTGCTCCCCCTGCCTCCCAGGGCCCCTGCAGGGCTGCTCTGGGTGTAGTGTAGACGGGTACCCACCTTGATGTTGGGGACAAGCAGCAGCTTGGAAATCTTGGTGCGGCTGTCGATCAGGCTGTTCCAGTCCAGCAGGTCCACAGTGCTGGAAGCACAGAGCCAAGTCCCATACTGGTGTCTTGCTGAGGCAGAGGGGTCTCCACCAGCTCCCAATCCCTACCAGCAAGCAGGGGGCACAGCACATGCCACCCTGACCTATCTTGTCACCTCCACCCAAACCTCCTCTATGCTTGGTTGCTGTGCTGAAGCAATGCTGGGTTTTGGAGACCTCCTCTTGCTGCCCCCACTGTCCCAGGAACAGGGATAAGGTTCCCCACATCCCCAAGGCCACAGGCAGCTTACCCGCTCACACCCAGGTTCTCACCAGTGAACCAGTGCTGACTCTCTGCCTTGGTTGCGATGCCGAGGTTGGCCAGGGCTTCCTGCCACCAAAAGGAGCATCAATACCAAGGGACTACAGGGGGTCTTACTGCTCCAGGCTCAAAGATGTCACACATCAGGGCCGCTCCGGGACCTCCACAGCCATCAGCTGCCTCCATCAGCACATCCCTAGTGGCACAGCATCCTCACCTGCAGCTTCTCTGCCTCCAGCTTCATCTCCAGTGCTGCCCGTCCAGCCTGGCCCTGCTCTGCTGCCATTTGGTGGAAGAACCTCCTCCACTTCACCAGCACCTCCGAGAACTGCAGCTGCAGGGACAGAGGTAGAGGTAAGACAGTCTGGATGGAGCCCAGACACCTTGGAGCCTCCTATCATGCCAGGGCTTTACAGGATCAGACCCAGCCTGGGGCAAAAACTAGCAGGGGACCTCCCACACCGGACCTCTAAACTTTTGAGTTCTTCAGGTGTCCCCCAAAGTTGAGACAGCATCTCCAGGGTGGCGTCAGCCTGTTGATGCCCACTTCTCTCTGCCACTGCAGTAAGGCTGGCACCCCAAAGTGCCTGGTGCCCCAGATCATAGAATCACCAGGTTGGAAAAGACCCGTCGGATCATTGAGTCCAACCATACATCATCTGTGGTCCTGGCTCTGCCCCGGTACTCACCAGAAACTGAGGTCTGCCCAACGCCGTCAGCTTGATGGCTGAGAAACCTTCCACCGAGCTGCCACCTGGAGGGAGCCACAAAGACAGAGCTGGCAGGCTCTCTTGGGCAGAAGGGAGGCCCCTGAGATACAGTGGTGAGCTGTGGGTTCCCTGCAGTCCCCAGGAACAGTGAGGCTGCTCAGGAAGGAGCACTTACCTGAAGCATCGATGCAGCGGAGGAAGGTCTCCATGTGTTGGTCACACTTGGCCTCATCTGCGTAGAAATAAGTGCGGGCGCTGATGACCCCACCGCGGCGATCCCCAAATCCTGGATGGGCTCGGAATTGCTTCTCCCTTTGCTCTGCTCCTGGGGTGGAAGAGGATGGAGATTGGCCATGCAGCCCTGCCGAGCTCCTCTACCAGCCTCCCTAGGAGCATCTGCAGCAGGTGCAGGGGAGAGGGGCTCCAGCTTGGACCTCAGGAGAGCCAAGGGCTGCAACGTGCCCTGCCTGCTCTGCTGCCTGAGTAGGGGCTGAGCCTTTGCAGAGGAGCAGGGCTGGCCAAGAACCAAGTTGTTCATCGCCCAGCTCATGGTTTGAGGCTGTGGGAGCTGGTTCCTTCCCCCGTGCCAGGCCTGCAGTGCCTGGATCAACTGGACCTTCAGGCTATCTCCTGTCAGCAGGAGAGGCTGGGTCACTCACCTCCCATCTCCTTCTCGGCTGCAGAGGTGCAGGAGCTAAGAAGAGAAACAGGGAAGGTAAGGGCCAGGTCAGCAACCACCCACAACCCCACGCTGGTACTCAGGGCAGCACTGAGGCTCCCCCAGCCTGGCTTTGGACCCTGCTCTTCCCTCATCAACCCATGGATCAAATGCTGCTCAGTGCAAGCTCCGCTGGCAGGCGAGTTGCCCCAAACCCCAGAAGGGGTTTCAGCATCCAGTGAAGTGTTAGCTGGAGGTCCTGAGGCTGCCCAGGGACAATGCTCTGTCCCAGGGTCCAGAGCAGCTCTCAAACAGCCCATCCTATAGCAAGGACAAGCTCTGGTGGGGCTGCGTGGTCTGTCTCCAGCCACACTAGCCTATGGTCCTCACAGTGGTGACACCAAATCTCAACCCAATGCCTTCCCACTTTGCAGGCACCAGCAGCCAGACCATGATGCAAAGAAATCCTCTAAAGCCAGGGTGCAATGAGCAGTAGGATGCTCTGCTGCCACCCTACGCTCCTCTGCGCCCTGACATCAGCCAACAGCTTACAAACAAGGTCTCAGCTTCCACTCACACTGACCTCAGATGTAATTCCAAGCCTGAGCTCATTGCCACAGAGAAGACAAGAGCTCCGACAGCCCAGGTGGACACGGGCCAAGTCATGAGACCTTCCTTGAGCTCCAGCAGCTAAGCCTTCCCGCTGACACCCTAAACCCAGCTTGCAGAGCTTAGGTCTTGCCCAGGAATGCTGCCAGCCCCTGGAGAGCAGGCTGAGTGACAGCAGAGCTATCTCCTCCAGGAGATCTCTGCTGTGGAGTCACTGTCCCCAAACCAGCCTTGCTCAACAGCAGGGAAGTGCTCTGCCAGCCACACAGCAAAGCCACCCGCCTGGAGCCAGAGGACTTGCACAAGAGAGCAGAGAAGCACGCGGCATGGGCCCAGAACATGCTCTCCCACATGGAAACCCTGTGACAGGGATTAGGGGCTGCTGGAAGCATAAACAAGTGGAGACAAGCCCTTTTCTCCTGCTCCCTGGGGCCAGGAACAGCCCTGCTTTGCTCCAAGTGCAGTGAAGCCTGGCGTGAACCAGGGCAGGAGCATCCGGAACTCCTGGGGAGCAGAGGCACCAGAGTTGTCACAGGCTCTGCTCTGATTACGTGAGTACAGGAGGTCACAGAACAGTTTGGGTTGGAAGGGACCACAAAACCCATCCAGTTCCACCCCCTGCATCAGGTTGCTCCAAGCCCCATCCAACCTGGCCTTCAACACCTCCAGGGATGGGGCAGCCACCACTGCTCTGGGCAACCTGAGCCAGGGCCTCCCCACCTTCACAGCAAAACACTTCTGCCTAAAATCTCATCTCAATCTCCCCTCTTTCAGCATAAACCCATTCCCCTCATCCTATCCCTGCATTCCCTGATCAGGAGCCTCTCCCCAGCTTTCCTGTAGCCCCTTTCAGTACTAGAAGCTGCTCAAGTTCTCCCCACAGCCTTGTCTTCTCCAGGCTGAACAACTCCAACTCTCCCAGCCAAGAAGCTTTCTGCCCCTGAACATACATAAAGGAAAGGAAGGAATAGACTTCATACACCAGGGCTGGTCCGCAATAACAAATATGCAATAACAGGCTCCAGCTGGACACGCTGCTGGGACTCTAAGGACATGAGGAGAGATGTGTCCTGTGTGCAACTCTGAACCCTGGTGCACACCTCATGCCTGGTTCCCAAGATGCTGGGGACAAGGGGCTGGGAGCAGAGCTGCCTCCAGGCTACCCAGAGGGAATGCACGAAACCAAAGGAGCAAACAGCACCCTTGAGTTTGAAGTGTTTTGAGTTCCTCAGGACAATCACACCCTCTTCAGCAGCATTCCTGCTGCATGACAGCAGCAAGCCCTTCTCCCCGAGGGGGGCATTCAAAGCAGTGCCATGGTGCTCACTTTATTGTTCTGCACCAAGACAAATAAACACGGCTCCTTCCAGCTGAAGAAATACTTCTTAGGGGGTATCATCTCCTTTCTCTGCAACATCTTGGCCATCAAAGCCATTCTTACACCAACCAAGTGCCACTTAACCCAGCTTACACCTGGCTACTCCTTCTGTGGACTGAAAGCAGAGCTCCCAGAGCAGGATGTATCTCCAGGCATTGCCTGTGACCAGAAAGGAGCCACCTGCAAGGCACATTTGGCACCTGGGAGCTCACATTCATGCCCAGCACATGCAAACCAGGCCCTCCAAGGGTTGCAAAGCAGGTTATGATGACTCGATGCTGCCTGCTGGCTTGCTGGGAAGGGCAGTCCCACTGACACAGCAGACTTGGGCATTCAGGAAGTTTTTGTTGAGGCTCAAATAAGCAGTCTCAGAAGAAACACAAAGGCCGTCTTGTCAGAAATCAGGAGGCAATAACCCATTCTGCCCTGGAGGTTACCATGAGGGTGCCAGGAGCTTTACTTGCAGCAGTAGATGAATCTGGCAGAGGGAGAAGTTGCCACCAAATTACCATATCCAAGAGAAAACTCACACGGTCACATGAAGCCCAAACCGTAGCTATGGGTGTAATTTAAAACCCTGCAGGCAGGAATAAACCAAAGCTTCTGCTAGAAGAGTCTTTCAAGCCTGCCCCATGCATGAATTGCCACACGCACCAACCCAGTGCTGGGACCACTGCAAGATCTCCTTGTGCAGCTTCAAGCAAAACAGAAGCCACCTCACGTCCCTAGTGACCGCAGCACATGCAGGTATAACCCTGGGCATGGGTGGCAGCAGTACTGGAAGCAGGAGGAGAAGGGGAGGAGGCAGCTCTGGGAGGCTGATTGGCTGGGTTGGATCATAATCCCACACCAGGACAGATATCAGGTGTCCACACACAGAATGTCTAGAGGAAGTGAGGTCCACGTGCTGTGTTGCAGAGCCCAGGGGCAGGATTGTCCTTCCTCTTGTTAGCACAACCCACTCCTGCTCCTGGCTGGGGATGCCCACAGGCCAGCAAAGGCTCCAAGGCTGCCAAGGGACCACAATCACTTCTGCTGACGGGGGAGCTCCTCATTTCACACCTCAAGGAGAAGCCCCAGCTGCAGCTTTGCCTCTCCACGCCCCACGTGTGGCTGCACTCATTCTGAAGCCCCATGTGGAGCAAAACCCAGGTTGCTCTGCCTGCAGGACAGCCTTCTCCAGCCGTGTCACCAAGCTCCGGAGCCAGCCTTTGGCACACAGCCAAGGGCTCCTGGGACAAGCTGGCAAAGCACTGGATGCCAGCCCAGGCAGGGCAGGGCAGGGACGAGCTGCAGCGGGCAGGATAAGCCGGTG
The DNA here is from genome assembly GCA_013389865.1 of Piaya cayana. Classification (NCBI taxonomy): domain Eukaryota; kingdom Metazoa; phylum Chordata; class Aves; order Cuculiformes; family Coccyzidae; genus Piaya; species Piaya cayana. Next base: position 56,828 of record WAAB01012644.1, read on the forward strand.
CCTGCCCCCAGTGATTGCTGTTCCCAACCAGTCCATGGCAAGGAGCGGCCAGGGCGCATTGCTGAGGAGAAAAGGGCATTTACTTGCTGTTATCTTCACCTTATTCCAGAACTGTCTGCACTGGCAAGCCCAGCACAGCTCTGCCTGGGAAAAACAACAGTAGATGGCACCAAAATACCCACTGGTTGCATCTCCTTTCGACCTCTGCTTGCTGGCAGCGCGGTGAAACCCTGAAGGGCTCACAGGAGGGAGGAAAACAGCTCTGAGTCCAGCAGCCACAAGCCCTTCCTCACTCACCTAAACCACACACAGCCTAGCCCAGCATCATCCTTGACAGAATCATGGAATCATTCAGATTGGAAAAGATCTCTAAGCTCATCCAGTCCAACCCACTGCTGCGGACCAGCACAGCCCAGGCAGCTCCCAAACCACCGGCACTTGCCCAGCTGTGAGCAGGATGCAGGTACAGGCAGAGCCCGTGGTGGTCAACCACAGCTAAGTACTGGGCACAGGCACAACCAGACTGTGGCAGCAATGCCAGCCTGGCAGCACCGGCACTGCCAGCTCAACCCCACGCCTGGATCACAGCCATATGCCTGGGGAAGAAGCCAGTCACTCCCCAGAGCACCGTTNACTGCTGGAGACCAGCACAGCCCAGGCAGCTCCCAAACCACCAGCACTTGCCCCGCTGTGAGCAGGATGCAGGTACAGGCAGAGCCCGTGGTGGTCAACCACAGCTAAGTACTGGGCACAGGCACAACCAGACTGCGGCAGCAATGCCAGCCCGGCAGCACTGGCACTGCCAGCTCAGCCCCACGCCTGGATCATAGCCATATGCCTGGGGAAGAAACCAGTCACTCCCCAGAGCACCGTTGCCGCATTCCTTTGGGAGTGCCTTCTCCTCCCAGGCTGCAAGCAGGGCATTTTGAAGCTTTCTGTTCAAAAAAATGGAATCTGCAGCTCAGTGTCCCCCATCACAAGCTGCCCAATCCTACTGTGCCAATAGGATTTTGAGGGGCAGCGTCATCATAGCATGGCAAGCAGCTCCGATAAGCAGCAGCTGGGTGGGGAGCAGCGATAAGGCTCCTGGGAGATGAGCAGCACCACCTGCATCACCACAGACCCAAAACCCCGTTAGCAAACCACTCCCAAAAAAGCCATTTGGGCTGCAGTTTGAGCCTTGCATGGGTCATGAGGTGGTTGCAGCATTGCCCAAGGGAGTGCTGCACCCCTAGCCTGCACTACCCTTGTCCTGGGGGGGGGACGACACCGCCCCCCTCACTGTGACCGTGGGTCATGGGCCCATCGATTGGGCAAGCGGAGGCACCCAGGACTGGGGCACCAATGGCTGGAAAGTTACCGGTGGCTCTGGGCCAACGCCTGCGCTTGGCAGAGAGCAGGAGATGGGAAAGGCTGCCCAGGGTGGGGGGGTTCTGTGGGAAGAGATGCATCCAATGAAGGGGGGACACTGTGGAAAAGGGCACCACCATCCTGGGTTTTTGGGGAAGAAATGGTGCTGGGCAGCACCCCACTGTGTGCGTGGAGGGGGATGGAAGTGGGAAGGCATAGCAGTATAGCAGGGAAGGGAAACTGGAGAGGGGCGGCACCCCAATGTGTGTAGGGGGAATGAAGGGGACAGCACCCCAGTGTGGGAGGAATGATAGGGGGATGGGGAAGGGGGGGTTGCATCCCATTGAGGGTGTAGAGGCACAGACAGCCCCCCAGTGTGTGCTGGAGATAAAAAGGGGGCTATATCCCATTGATGTGTAGAAGCAGGAACAGCACCTCTGTGTGCGCAGGGGGATGGGGAAGGTGGTGCGCATCCCCTTGGGGGTGCAGAGGCAGGGACAGCTCCCCAGTGGGTGCAGGGGGATGGGAACAGGGGGGCTGCATCCCCTTGGGGTGCAGAGGCAGGTACAGCCCCCACGACCGCAGCTGAGGCGGGCGGGGGGACCCAGGGGCGCGGAGGGGGCGGGGCTCTGGCTCGGGGCGCAGCCAATGGGATCGGGGGGCCGGGTGCGCGCGGCCAATGGGGCCGCGGGCGGTTCCCGCGCGCGCGCCGCCGCCTCCCGCCGGGCCCCGCGCTCACTCCAGCTCCTTGCGCTCGGCCTCGGCGGCGCTCAGGTCCTCCTCGACGCTGTAATCCAGCACGGCGCCCACGCCGAACGCCTGGTTCCGCCGGATGAGGGGCTTGATGGCCTCCTGGTCCTCCCCGGCCACGAACTGACCGTAGAACGTCATCTTCATCAGCCGCTCGAACAGCGTCTGGCCCAGCACCCGCTGGCACAGCTGCAGCAGCTGCGGGACCGCGGCTCGTCAGCGCCCGCACCGGGACTGGCACCCGCACCCCTCCCGAGCGGGCAGCCACGTGTGTGTCCCCGGTGCAGAACCGACACCTCCCGACTCGGGACCCGCACCCGTCCCGAGCGAGCAGCCCCACATCCCAGCTCCATCCCCCACCATGCCCGGCTGGGGATCCGCCTCCCCTCCGGAGCAGGCAGTCCCCAAGGCCCAGGACCCCCTTGTCCCCCCCAGAGCAGACTCCACTCTCTCCAGGACTGGTTCTCCTCTCTATCTGGATGGGGAACCCCCCTTAACAGGACCGGTCAACGCCTCCACCCCCGCCAGTGACCGTTACCCCCTCACACGGAGCAGTCCCGTCCCCCTCCCAGAGCAAGAACCCCCACCCAGGGACCTGTCTTCTTCCATTCTAAGCAGGAACCCCCTCCCCAGGGCCAACACCCTCCTTTACCTCAGCCACCGTATCCCCCTCCCGGGAACCTGCACAGCCAGCACCCTCTATCCCAACCAGGATCCCTCCTCCCCGGTACCGGCACAGCCAACACCCCCTATCCGAACCGAGGACTCCCCTCCCCGGTACCTGCACAGCCCCGCAGCCACTGCAACCCCCCCTACCCCCAGGACCGGTCCCACCGGGAAGGAGACACCCCTATCCCCAGGACTCCCCTTTCCCAAGACCGGCATCCTCCTCCTCCACCGGAGCCCCGTCCCCCGCCCCCGGAGCCCCTCGCTCACCTGCTGGTTGTGCTGCACGAGCGGTTCGACGGCGCAGAGCCCGAGCACCAGCAGCCCCCGCAGCAGCTCGGCGCTGCTCTTGCTCCGGAACGCCTCCCGGGGGTCCCCGAAATCCACGGCCGGTGGGGATCCCCGCGGCCGGGCCGCCCTGCCCGGGGCTGCCGGGGCGGAGCGGGGGCGCCGGGGAGCGACCATGCGGGCGGCGGCTCGGAGCGCTCGGGCCGCGGGCGGCGG
>WAAB01012644.1:60452-102625 GCA_013389865.1 Piaya cayana
TGGTAACCTGTTCCAGTGTCTCACCGCTCTCATGGTGAAGAAATGAACAGGCTGCCCAGGGAGGGGGTTGAGTCACCTTCCCTGGAGGGGTTTAAGGTACAGGTGGACGAGGTACTGAGGGACATGGTTTAGTGATTGATGGGAATGGTTGCACTTGATAATCTGGTGGGTTTCTTCCAACCTGCTCATTCTACGATTCTGTGATTCTATGAAATTCTTCCATTATGGAGCATCTCACCCCCCAGCACCCCTAGTCCCTTTCCTTGGGGCTGCTCTCAATCAGTTTGGTCAGGGTTCCTGGGTGCTGGGTTGTTGGGGCATGGCGGGGGCAGTTGGGCTTCACCTTCCCTGTGGGTCCTCACCACAGAGCGGGCTGGCAGGACCCTGTGTCCATGCTCTCCTGGCAGGTGTTGACCTGAGCTGTTCCTCCCTCGCACACCCGGTGCTGAACTCCAGAGATCACCCAGCACCTCCCCAGCACCCCAGGGCCAGACCTGTTCCTGACTCTTGTCCTGGGGGGCAGAGAGCTGGGACCTCCTTAACTTTTTGCTGGAACATTTGCACAAGCAGCATCGCAGCTGCATCTGCTTTCCATCACCTTGTCCCCTCTACGTGACCTTGTCCCCTTCTCTGTGACCTGGTCCCCTCTCCTTGCCCACTTCTCCACTCCCAGTTTTGCAGTGGCTGCTGGAGGACTCAGCTGGTGGATCCCTGCCCAAACCCAGCTCCTCACTGACATCTCGTGCCTGGGGATGCTCAGTGCAGGGAGAAGGGAACAGGGAGAGTGGGACAGGAGCAGGTGACATGGGGCAGGACCATGGAGCAGGGAACAGATGGCTTGGAGCAGGGAGCAAGGACCAAGGAGTATGGAGCATGTGGCATGGAGCCTGTGAGATTTGCTAGGCTGAGAAACCATGTCCTGAGTGGGGTGAAGAGGAAGACCTCAGAACTTTGAGAAGGATCCAGCAGCTATAATGCAAAATTTTTCTTTTCCAAAACAACCCCCAGTCAGAAAACCAGAACCACTAGGAATCTCCACCCTGGCTGGGTGTGGTGCCCCTACCACAGTGCCCTTGGTACAGGAAAAATCGGTTGCAGCAAATGTTTCTTCCTCCACGCCCCAGCACCAGCATCGCTCTAACTGGCGAGGAATCATGGGAGTTTCTTGAACAAGATTCCCCCTTCTGGGACGTCCCCGTCCTTCCATGGTGAAATCCAGGCAATGCCATCGCCCAGAGCAGAGCTGGGTTAAAACCTCAGCTGTGGAAAAGCATCTATTTCCTTCAAAACACTTCCTGTACTGTATTAACCCTTTTGTGCTGTTTAGCATGGAATAATTACCTGGAAATTCTGAGAGAGACTGCGATGAGATCTTAAGAAGAAATGTTTTCCTGTGAGGGTGGGGAGGCCCTGGAGAAGAGAAGGCTCTGGGAGGGCCTTAGAGCCACTTCCAGTACTGAGAGGGGCTTCAGGAAAGCTGGGGAGGCACTTTTTAAAAGGGTGTGGAGTAAGAGGTCGAGGGAGAATGGCTTTAAATTGGNATGATAAGGGTGGGGAGGCCCTGGGCCAGGTTGCCTAGAGCAGTGGTGGCTACCCCATCCCTGGAGGTGTTCAAGGCCAGGTTGGGCTTTGAGCACCCAGATCCAGTGGGAGGTGTCCCTGCTTTGGCAGGGGGGTGGAACTGGATGAGCTTTAAGGTCCCTTTCAACCCAACCCATTCCATGATTCTATGATAGCGCCTGCTCCAGCTCTGGTCTGTGCATGGTGTAGGAAGCCCACTCCAGCCCACAGCATGGGTCCTCACATCACAAACACAGCCAGGCTGCTATGTCCTGCACAGGGAATGTGCCTCCAACCTGAAGGTACCCATCCAAGTCCTCCAGCAGGCATGCTTGACTGCACAGGTTATGATGCTGAGCCAGTGAGAGGCCATAGAGAAGTCATAGGATGTAAAAAACCAAATATGGATGTGAGACACAAAGGTGAGCAGGGGATTTAGTGCATGAGGAGATGGCAGTTTGGTAGGGGAGAGGCCAGGACATGCGTGTTCCATGGGCTGGTGTCAGCAGAGAGGCATTTCTGACACCACAAAAATAACAGATGGCAGCAGCAGCCACTCACGGTATCTGGACAGGAGAGCTGGGAGATGAAATCGCTCCTCCTGCCGATGGGAGAGCTGGGCATGGACGAGCAGCCTGAGGCTGCTGGGATGAGTGGTATTTCTGGGGCACAGGGATCAGTCTTCCTCACCATTGTCTCCCTCCAGCTCCATCCTTGGGACTGAGGCTCCAGCCTGGCTGTCCCAGATTGCTGGGGTGCAGAGATCAGCCTTCCTCACCATTGTCTTCCTCAATCTCCATCCTGGCTGTCCTGTAGCTCTGCCAGCCCTGCCTGCTCCAGCAGCCCTGACAGTGCCAGGCACCCTGTACTCCCAGCACCCCTCCTCTGCTGTTTCCCTGGAGAGGCTGATTCAGATCCTCCTCTGGAGGGTTTTTCTCAAGCTGATCACACGCCTGACTCGTGTCCAGCACCAACACCGCCAAATTGCCTCCAGCCAGCGTGTTGGGAGGCACATCCCAACCCTGCCAGCAAGCATAGAGGGTTGTGAGTAGTGTCGACCCTCAGCTGGCTTCTGACTCTGCTCAATGCACCCTTCAGAGTAAAATTTGATGGGGTGGCCAGGATCTGCAGCCTTTCCTTGGCAGGGGTCGAGCACAGTGTCTGCCATGGAGCCACCAATGAAACCCCGGAGAAGATGGAGGTGGGGACGATGCCTCCTGGATTGCAGCTGAATGGGACTCATCATCTGTTTAAGGGTGGTTTTTGGGGTTGTTTTAGTTCACGAGAGGCTGTGCCACTTTTCAGGGAGACCCCAGACCGAGTGCTGCTCACACTGATAGGAACAACTCCCCTGTGGGGTGCCCAGAAGCTCCCAGCACCAGGGCAAGGATGTATTTAATTGAGGAGCTAGTTCTTTCTAACCCCTCCAAGTGGCTCTGCTTTGATCTGCTGCCCTGGCAGAAGGGTGGAGGAACTGGCCTGTCCTCCCAGAGTTGGGGAACCCCATCCTTCCCCTTCCTCTGGTTGCTAAAGAGGCCCCTGTACGTTTAACCACACAGCGAGGGCAGCCAGGAGCCCACTCCAGCGCTGTGCTCTCATGTCCTACCTCTGCAGGGCATGGGTAGAGAGTTTTGGAGACTCTTTAGGATCACAGGGGGTGTTTCTGTGGGTCAGGAGTCCTGTTGAGAACAGCTGAGCTCTGCCACAGGCTCTGCTGGCCGAGAGCGATGCTGAGGGTTCCTCTTGCAGCCAATCTCCTCCCAACCATCTCAGACCCTGCTCCCGCAGTGCAGCTGGGATTTGGGAAGCTGGGCTTTGGCTCCATCCTTGGCACTTCCCACTTGCATCACAATGATTTTTGGTGAATCACTTGCAGCCTGAGAAATAAAAGTCCTCTGGATTCTCCGTCTGAGCTCCAGAAGGTCTGGGGTGGCTCTGCAGCCACCAGAGAATACCCAGGTGAATTACTCTCTCCATAAAGGTCAATGTTATAAAAAAAAAAGGCAGTTGACTCTGCAAGGGCACCTAGGAAATACCCAAGGTAGGGAAAGTCATATCGGACTTCCCACATCACGTCATATTTATTTCCTTCCAAAGGGTCTCTCTAATCTTTCATCTATGGGTAGAGATGAGTCCCAGGAGATGTCCATGAGTGTGCCCGGGGGAAAAGGAAGGTCAGCCAATACCTGAAATGATTTTGCTGCATTTACAACCAAGAAAGGATCAGGCTGGAAGGTTTCTGTGGAAGCGGGGTCTGGGGAATCGACATAAAAAGCCTTTTTTCCAGGCTGCTTCCCTTGGCGGGTGGGTTGTTTACAGAGCCTGGATGCCAGAGTGCCTGGAAAGGAGCCAGCTCTATTTTAGCCCTGCGTAAATGATTTAAACACCTCGTGCTGGGGGAGCATTCCCGGGAAGGCAGCGGGGAGAGGAAGGAGAGGGAGAGGAGCACTTCAGGGTGGAAGGAGGGCTGTGTGGAGGGAAGGGGCTGCTCAGCTCTTTGATTCTGGTGGAGCAGGGCTGGAGGAGTCATGGGTGCCCCATCCCTGGAGGGGTTCAAAGCCGGGTTGGATGGAGCTTGGAGAACCCTGATCCGGTAGGAGGTGTCCCTACCCATGGCAGGGGGTTGGAACTGGATGGGCTTTGAGGTCCCTTCCAACCCAAACCATTCCACAGTTCTATGATCCCTGAGCTCCATTCCTGCTGTCACACAGCTGGGACAGTCAACTTAGGACCACAGTGCAAGAGAGATGCCAGAACTGAGCCCACCCCAGAGCTCTGCAGGATGCTTCCACCAGGGACAGAGAGGACGCTAGGTCTGAGACAGGAGGGCTGGCAGTAGCCACCAAAACTTACACCTTGACTGTATGAACTCTCAAATAACTTTTCAACATCACTGGCTAAATTCCTGCAGATTTTCCCAGGGATGCAACAAGGCAACGCTCCAAGTCCCTGTTCTACCATCTGGCAGCGTGACAGCTTTCCACTGGAGTGACTGATGTTTTTTTTCTTAATGCAGGCCAAACAAAGTCATTTTCTCTCATTAGCGCTGCTGATACAGCTGGAAAAAGTGAGCTCGCTCTCTGAAAGCTCATCTGCTACTACCACAAAGGGCACTGTCCCCGCTCGGGGCGTTTGGCTGCCCTGGCTTCAGTGCTCCTTGTCCTGTGATGGTTTGCACTGAAACTTGGAAAGAAAAAGACTCCAGAACGGAAAATTTCAGCCCTAAAGTGTGAGGCTGGACAAAATCCAGGCAGGACTTGGCAGACAGAGACCGCAGAGGTTGCTCCTCTTGCTGATGTTTTTACTTCTGTGCTTTCCAGAGCTGCTCTGCGTCTCTGCTCTGGCTGGGTTGTGTTCTGCCAGTATAAGAGGTGACGTTACCACCACAATGGATGATGTTCTCTGGGCTTCCCCAAGTTGGTTGTTTTTGGTTTGGTTTTTTTTTGTCTCTGGAGCTGCAGCAGCCAAGAATCTTGTAGGGGTGGCTGTCCCATCACCTGATCTGGCTCCCTTGCCAGCCCAGAGATGGCCAGAGGGCTTTGCTTCGCACAGCAGACACTGTCTATCCCTCACTGCACCAGGACAACACAGCTCAGATAAACCACCTGGTGGAAATGAGGTCCTGGGATCTAGTCAATACCTCTGTGCCTTGCAAGCTGGCTCTGGGGTGCAGGTGAGGCTGCTTTGAACAAGGAACAACGTCACTGGTATGAATCCCTCTGCCTCCTGGGAATTCTTGCTCTCCAGGCTTGCCAGGAAGACAAGCCGTCTCATCCCTGCAAGTCTTGAGGAGCTCTACAGAGGGACCCTCACAGGCTGTGCTGGGTCCTGAGCTCCTCTGCAGCAGGAGGGACCCCACAGCACCCCACGGGGACTGAGTCCTTCCTCCAGGAAACCCCCACATGCTGAGGCCAAAGGCAAACCAGCTTCACCCGCAGAGAAACAGCTGCAGGAAGAAACTGGATCTGAGTCATTCCCAGCATTTAAACTTTTCCTTTCTGCGTTCTTGAAAAGGTGCCATTATGGGAGCTTTTTTAAGCGCAAGGCAGCTGTTCCAATTCAGAAAAAGGAGGTTGGAGATGGTCCTTTCCAACCCAAATCATTCTTTGATTCCTTCCCTCCAGGGAGCACTGTGACACCTCTCTCCCCCTGCATTTTGGAGGGATCAGGTTTGTGTTATTCCCCCAGAAACAGAAATGCAGCTCTGACAAAGCATGTGAGGGGTCTTGGTATGAGAGGTGGTGCCTGGGGAGGTCTCTTGTTGCCTTCTCCACTACCAGCTTCCTTCACCCAGGGGTGACCAGTGGCTAAAACCGCACCAAGACCCACAGGTGTCCAGGAAAGGGGCTGCTCAGAGCTCCCAGCCTTCTTGAGGTGAAGGTGGGAATGTGTCTGAGGTTGGAGGAGTGGGGATGGTCAGCGAATCATAGAACCATGGGATGGTTTAGGTTGGAAGGGACCTCAAAGCCTATCCAGTTCCACCCCCCTGCCATGGGCAGGGACACCTCCCGCTGGATCAGGCTGTCAGTGCAGATGTTCCCCTGTGCAGATGTGTCTGTGCAGATGTGGTGGCAGGGGATGCAGGACCGCCAAATGACCGCTGGGTGGCGCTGCGGCCCCGCCCGCCGGCACGGGGCGGGTACCGGCACAGGTACCGGGGAGGGCGGTGCCGGGGGATGCTCGGGTTTCCCTACTGGTGACCCTGCGGAAGGTGCTGGCCTTATCACCGACACCCCCGGCTCTGAGCCACCGAGAAGCTTGTCCTGCTCCCGATCCGTTTTATTTAGCTGCCTTCAGCCCCCGGCCCCAGGATCTGGGGTGCTCCTGGAGCGGTTGCTTCCTTGAATTCATCCCACTACAGCCCCTCTAGCTCCTCCAACCTCTCCGCTGGCCACTGTTCCATCCCATCCCATCCCCACGGGCCCTTCGAGTCTAAAAAACTCAAGTTTTTTCTGCTCCAGCTGTGCTACAGCCAAAATATCCTGGTGTCCAGTCCCCTGCCATGGCATCCCAGTATCTGGTTCCTTGCAAGGGCATCCTGGTGTCTGGTTCTGCTGCCACAGCATCCCAGTGCCCGGTTCTCCTGCCAGGGCATCCTTGTGTCCAGTCCCCTGCCCTGAGCTGCCCTGCAGCTGGGTGAAGGTGGGAAGCTGCGTTCCCTTTTCTTGTGGGCAAACTTCTCCTTTCCCTCTAACGTGGGATCCTGAGACAACAGGATCTTGTCCAGCACCCCAGGGAGAGACGGTGTCGGTGCACCACCTGCCACCCTGCCCTTGGGGTCTGCATCTACTCCCTACCTACTCTTCCCCACCTGGTAGCACACAGGGATCCCATAGGGTGCTGGGAGAAGGGAGGTGGCTTGGGGACACCCTGGGGTACCTGACTGACGCAGGAGCCCCACAAAAAAGTGCTTACCAGGCCCTGCTCTGTGTGCCTTGTCCTGATCTGAATGGCAATGACATTTTATTGCTGCTCCCTGGCACAGCCGCTGGAGCTGCTGCTGAGAGCATCCTGGGAGGAGCTCCCAGCCCATCCATCACCCACTGACTTGGCATTTATGAGGGATCTGAAGCAATAAATTCTCCCTGGGATGAGCCTGGCAGTTGGTGTCAAGGACAGGCTGGGTAAAACCTCCACTGCTGGCTGTCTCCGTGAGCCCATGCTTGCTGCCTGCTCCCTCCTGGTGCCCATGGGGCCACCCCTGCATTGTCCCTGGCTGAGGCGCAGCCTTTCCCTACGCTCATGCATCCCCTCAGACATGGTGCAGCATCCCTACCTGCCAACCGAGCCCCACAGTGATGGCTGAGCTGTGGTTATGAGCTTCTCTCCAGGAGAAGATACCAGCCCAGAAGTAGGTTTACTTGAAAGACAAGGGTGGTGGCATCTGGAATATTGCACCCAGTTGTGAGCTCCCAAGTACAAGACAGATGTTAGCACTCTGGATCGAGGCCAACAAAGAGCTGTGAAGATGATTAAGTCGTTGGGGAGAAGCTGTGAGAAGGTTCTTTTCATCATGAGAGAAGCAGTGCTCCCCACCCTTGGAGATACTCAAACCCCAATGCGTGATGGCCCTGAGTGGGCTGCTCTGGGCCACCCTGACTGAGCAGGGGTTGCACTACGCCATGTCCAGAGGCTTCTCCAACCTCAGCTGTTCCATGAGTCTAGTGAGATTGAGCCCTGGAAAGATGGGGCAAATGTCCAAGACCAGAAAACAGAGAAATAAGAAGACATTCTATCGCCTTCCTTGCTTTTCTTTGGATACACCTCCAGTTGCAGAGTGTGGACAGTGATTAATGAACCACGCTGAATGGTTTTAGGGGATGGAAGAGAAGAACTAATCTCCCAGATCTCCTTTTGACCATTCAGCATCACCAGAGGACATCACTGCGGAATGTGGCACATTCCCAAAGAAAACAACAGCTTTGACCCAGTGCCATATTTCTCTGCCTGTTACTGGATCACAGTAACAAGAAAGAGGATAAAAACTCCCATAGATTGTCCAAAATTTGGCATTTTTTAAATGTGAACGGTGCTGGGATTCTGATGAAACCTGGGTTTCTCGTGACATTTTGCTCTGTGAGAAAATTATCCTTGGCTGTGCCCAGCACTGTGTGTTGCTCAGCAGAGCACAGACGGCCTGACAACAATTTGGCTGCTGAAACTTCTAAACATAAAAGCCGTCCTTTCTCTCTTTATTTTTTCCCCTCTTAAGAAGTGCTAGAGCATCCCACCTTCCTACCAGTCCAGACTGTCAGGACTCTTCAGGCAGAGGGGCTGCAGGCATGACGCTGAACTCCTGGATTGCGTCACTTTGTTTTTCTGCAGGATTTTGTTCTGGGAATGGAATAATTTCTCGAGTCTTGGCAGTGGTGGAGGAAAGAGGGAAGCAAAGGTTGCAGGGTGGATTTATTGTTCTCGCTTGGGGCTACCCAGAGAGGAGTGTTTGAAGTTGCCCAGAGCAGTGGTGGCTGCCCCATCCCTGGAGGTGTTCAAGGTCAGGTTGGATGGGGCTTTGATCACCCTGATGCAGTGGGAGGTGTCCCTGCCCATGACGGGTTGGAACTGGATGGGCTTTGAGGTCCCTTCCAATCCAAACCATTCCATGATTCTATGGTTTCCTTCCCACCACCAGTGACTCTGATGGGAGCGGCGTTGATGCTGATGGGTGGTGGGCACTGTGACCAAGAAACATGTCAGGGAGGGAATTAGGTGGAATTAGATGATCTGTGTTTGGTTGGAAAAGACCTTTGAGATCATTGAGTCCAACTATCCACTACAAAGCCATCCCTGAGCACCTGATCTACCCAGCTTTTAAACACCCCCAGGGACGGGGACTCCACCACCTCTCTGGGCAGCATCTGCCAGTGCCTGAGAACCCTTACGGTGAAGAAATTTCTCTTGACGTCTAATCTGAATCCACCCTGGTGCAACTTGAGGTCATTTTCTCTCATCCTATTCCTTGTTCCTTGGGAGAGGAGCCCAGTACCCCTCACCACAACCTCCTTTCTGGGAGCTGCAGAATGTGATGAGGTCTCTCCTCAGCCTCTGCCTTGTTTATGAGAATGTGTGCAGAACAGCACCAGGGGCTCTGTGTAAGATCCACTGCTGCCTCTCCCCCCATTTGACCAATCACCCTGGCAAAGAGGGCAATCAGATTGTCCTGCCATAATTCCTTCTTGATAGAATTGTTCTGCCTGGTGTTTAGTCTTTATTTTTTACCACATTATTGTCCTCTAGATGTTTCCAAGTGGATCAATCAATAATTTATTCCAAATTCTTTGAGGACCTGAGGCCAGGCTGGTTGATCTGTAACTCCGCAGCTTCTCCATCTCTCTCTTTTTTTTTCCTTTCATTTTATTCTTTACAGACAGACTTCTGGGCTCTTCTGGGATCTCTGGAGCCTTCAAAGTTTGTCACAAACTGATGCCTCTAATTCAGAGATTGCTTACATTTTCCAGGGTAATTTTTCTTGACCCTTGACTGCTCACACACACATGGAGTTTATCTGGGCACCGTGTGACTGCCTCCTTCCCTATGCTGACCGCAGCTCATGGTGAGGAAGGCACCATTTACTACTCTATACGATGGCTTTGCTGCTTTTCTCTGTCACAAGACACCAATGCTGACTCTCTTTTCTCTCCATTCCACTTCCAGTGTATTCCTGGGACAATTTTTGTTGCTTTATATGCTCCTTACTGGCTGTAACTCACTCAGCTCCTTAGCCTTTCTCTTTCTACCCCTATTGCTAGAGCTTTCCCTTTACGCTCAGCCTTATACCCTCATCCCCATTTTTATAGGATTCTTTTTTGATTTCCAGCACTCTAAATTGCTCCTGATGCAGCAATATTTGTCTTTTATTGTTGTCCTGTGGTTCTCCTGCTCAGGATGTTTAGATGCTGAGTACCCAATACACCTTCTTTAGTAACTTCCCGCACTCCTGTATTTCTCTTTTCCCTAGGATGCTCTCCCAAGGGACTCTTGGTGCTAAAGCATCCCCACCAGTCCATGAAGTTTGTGTTTGTGCAGACAACTGTCTTTTTTTTTTTTGGTGTATACTCTCTTTCTCTTAACACCAAACCAAATGAACCCCACCGTCTAGGATCGCTGTCCCCAACATGATGCCCGAATGGTCCTTGGTCAGAAGCAAGGCTGGAAGAGCTGCAGAAAACACAGCCAGGGAACTTTCCAATCATTATCTGGGAAGGCTACATCCTCCTCCATTTGTTTGTGTGATGGAATGTCAAAATGAGGTGGTTTAGACATAAAAAGTTGCTGTTTATTCAGCCAACTGCTTGCTGAATGAGGCCTTAACTTGAGAATAATTGCAGATAAAATGAAGCTGTATTTTTGATGAATAAATTGTTCTTCTTTCAAATGTGCTCAATTTGAGGTTTAGTGCTATGATAAATCTTTACTAACTTCTGTTCTGGAAGAAGTGGCAGACAGGGAAGGAATGTGCCCAGCCCTGGTGCGGGACAGATGGGCCATGCAGAAATTCTGCAGGAATGGAGCCTCCTCTCCACCAGCAAAAGTGGTGGGGACTGGCCAGATCTGAGCTCAGGAGTCTTCGCCATTGTCTGTACAGCCTGAAAGGTGAAGGGGAATGGGAATGGAAATGCATCCATCCATCCATCCATCCATCCATCCCTTTATCCCTCCCTCCCTTCATAGGATCATAGAATCATTGAATGGTTTGGGTTGGAAGGGACCACAAAGCCCATCCAGTTCCAACCCCTGGACTCACTCCAACAGCTCCATGTCGTTCCTGTGCTGAGGACTCCAGAACTGGACACAGGGCTCCAGGTGAGGTCTCACCAAAGCGGAGCAGAGGGGCAGAATCCCCTCTCTGGCCTTGCTGGTCCCACTGCTCTGGATGCAGCCCAGGACACGGTTGGTTTCAGGGCTGCGAGTGCACATTTCTGACTCATGTTGAGCTTTTCATCCCCCAGCACCCCAAGTCCTTCTCAGGGCTGCTCTCAGTCCATTCTCTGCCCAGCCTGTGTTTCCACTTGGGATTGTCCCTGCCTTGATGTAGGACCTTGCACTTCAGGATCTCACCCACTCACAGCGCTGCCTTGGTGGGGACCATGTGCCTTGCTGGGAGAGGTAGTGATGCTCATCATCTCACACATCTCCTCAGATCTGAGAGGAGCATGGGCTTTGCCAGGCACACGCTGGGCAGTGTGGGACCTGAGGCCACATGGTCCCTGTCTGGGACATCAGCTGCTTGTGCCACCAGGGAACTCAACTCAGGGCTGGTCCTTGACCCAAGGTGCTGTGAGGGCTGCCCAGACCTGCTCTTACAACGACCACAGCTCAGAGGGCCACATGTCACAGATGTGACCTCAAAAGGGAAGCGCTAAGCGGCTCTGCTTTTGGAGAAGCTTAGCAAACAAAGCTGATTTCAACAGCTTTTGCCGAAAGTTTTAAGACCCATCACTAACCAGCAGCTGCTCTGCAGCTGGAGTAAAAGATCAGACAAAAATAAAGAACTCTACCAAAATCGGGAGGTAGCGCTCCCCAGCTCCCACATCCATCACCAGCCGTGCCGACATTTACGAGCGCAGGGAGCCATAAATCCGCACGGGGCCGACACCGTCCAGGGATTCAGCACTGAAGGGGAAGCGTTGTGTCTGAATCCGTGTCCTGCCCTGGGAGAAACTTTATTAATGCTTCACACCGTGAGCCAGACACATCCAAGCCCTTGGACATCCATCTCTGGATGTTTCAGGCTCTCCTGCCGGTTCCTGCCTCAGCCTGCTCTGTGATTTTTCAGCTCCAGAGCTTCCTTTGGGCTAAAGAGCTGGGTATTTTATTGGGAAGAGGGACAGGAGGTGGCACATTTTGGTGTGATTTCAGTTACCCTCCTGTCTCCCCTTTCTCCTGGAGCAGATATGGTGCAAACTACATCCATCCTTGGATTTGGAAGTGAAAATTTGGGTCCAGACTGGTCCTCTGTGCAGAACCGCTCGTCCCCTAGATGAAGCTGCTCTGGCTGGGTCAGCTGAAGTGAGAAGAGGCTGAGGGGATGGCTCAGTCCCCATCCTGGTGAGCACAAGCAGAACGAGGCACCTGTGCAATCCAGCAACTTGTGCCAAGGACGCCTTGGGCACCAACGATGCCTTGGGCACCAATGAAGCTGTGTGCTCACTCAGCCACCAGAACTCAACAGCCCTGCTTCCAGGGTGAGACCTCCCCCCATCGCCTTGTGAAATATTTTCTTTGTAAACCCAAGGAAACTGCATGTGTGTGTGTGTGCAGGGGGAGAGGCCGGAGACATCCCCAGCCACCGCGTTCGCTCCGATGACACATAAATTGACATCTTGTAAGAGAACTGTCCAGAATACTGAGTGATTACAGCCCGCACTGAATCACAGAGGAATGTGGGCACAGCACCTCTTACAAATCATCGCAAGGACCTTGCAGATTAAATCCTTCTTCCCCCTTAGAAAGGGCTGTGTTTGTGCTGTAAACTGTAAAAATAGCAAGCGCTGTTATTAACGAGGATGTGCTGCAACTGCTGAGTCCGATGCAAAGCGCGTCTCCATATGGTCATTACAGAGGAAGGACAAACCCAATATTTTATGTTTCTCACAGTTATTGTTCATCAAACGGTTATGAAAATGCATAATGACTGTGTATGATGAGCTCATCATTCAATAAAGGGAATGAGATGAGGACCCATGTGTGTTTCCAACCCAAATAATCAAGGCCATTAAATTAATAGCTTAATTATGTGATAAATTTCAAAACATTTTTAAGGATTCATTTGGTTTTTATTTAACCAAATAACATGTTGATCTGCAGCTCTCTCTGTGATCTGTACAACAAACCCACAGTGTTGGGGATGCTTCGTTGAGTCTCAGTTTCTGCTTTTATTGCCTTTCTGGAAGCTGCCGAGGGCCCAGGTCCCACCACTGCTCCATCCCATGGGATTGTCTGGGGCTGGTGGGAGGTGGTGCACAGTCCTACTCTGCTCTAATGTGTTGGTGATTGGATCCTCCAGCCAACGGTGGCCTCCTTGCTTTGACACGGGTGTCAGCAAGCCTGAAGATGATCAGAAAAGAGCTGCAAGGTGGCTGAAATGTCTATCTTACACCCTGAGTGAGGGGCAGGTCACAAAGTGACCAGTGTGTGTGGTGCCGGAGCCCTGGTTTTGGGAGAGCAGTGCTGGTAAGAGATGGATGTTTGGATGATGTCAACTCAGCCCTGTCGATCTGGGGTGTGGGGACCGCTGATCGTGGTCATTCCTCCACATCCCAATCCCTCGTTGCTCCTGTGTCCTCATCCCTTGGAGCTGCATGCCCCAAACCCCTCCTGTCTCCTCCTCCACATCTCCCATGGTGCCCACTCATCCAAAACACCAGCCCTTGCCCCAGGGGTCAAGGAAACTCTCTGAGAATGGTTCACGTAGGGAACTTTGTCTCAGAATGGGTGATGTGGGAGCTTTGGGAACATTTATGTGGTGCCCCATCACTGTCCTCTCACCTTGTGCTCCGAGCTCACCCTGTGCACGTTGCTTTGGATAATCAGGGCAGTATCTTTCCAAATCCGTGATGTAAAACAGCAGTTGGGGTCTTTTCTGCTCAACTTTCTGGCTGTGCTGTGAGTGGAAATGTCCCTGCATGCTGTTAACGCATCAAGGAAGGAGATTTGAGGCTTGTGCTCCTCGACATCTCTGCTAAACGCTCTCTGAAACCCAGCTACAGGTAGTTCAGCGATAACCAGCACCCCATTAACAGCGAGCTGGGCCTTGCAGTAGGCTTTTGCATGGTGCAATTAGCTGAAATGTCTGTAAACCATAAATATATAATTAGAGTCTGGCTAACGAATTACAGCAGTGGAGGTGGGGGGGTGCGGAGGCTTGCTGAGCACAAATGCCTCCCTGGTTGGGAGCAGAGCGTGTGAGCATCGGCTAACGGTTTGTGCCCACTTAATATTCTGCTCGCAGAAAGGTGTTTTATTAAATGACGGTTTGAAAGTTAATTGTATTAATTTTCCATTGATTGCATATCTAATTCTAAATGAACTTGCTGGCACCTCACTTCCCTACCTGCAGGTTGAATTAATCTCAACGGACAACATCCTTGCGAAAACACAAGCTGACAGAGTCGCAGGCTTTGTCAACTACGTGTCACCAATTTATGAAGGTGCTGAATCTTCACCCTTTTCACCCAAAGAGAGAGGATGATGCTTTTGCTCTGCAGAGAATGGTGTTATCATGGGTTTCCATCCAGCCAGTGCTCATAGTCTTCCTCTGTTGAAGCCGTGTTGGAGGAAGGCTCAGGATTCATGCAAAGCTCACCACCATCAGAAGATGTGATTTTCTTCTAGCTGGTGTCCCACCACAGCAACCTGCTGGTGTCCTTGGCCTCAAGTGTTCTCTAGGGATGGTCAAGCCTGTAAAGGAGCTCTCCTCTTGCTTTACTAGTAAAAGTGGCTCTGACCAGGACCTTCTCTGTGTCCCTTTGCCATGGGGCTGTGGTGTGTGTGGTGTGACCACCACTGATCCCGAGCCACCTTCTAGGCCCTCCTCCTCTGGTTGTCCCCCTGTGTCTCTAAGCACTGAGGTGGCTGGAGAGATGGGCGCACACGCAGGGGCGTAGAGCAGGATGGGATGGACTATCAGGACCAAATGAAGTGTTCTCAGTACTCTAGTACCCTGGAACCAACTCCCTGTCTTCCTAACCAAAGCAAAGAGCACACACCTCACTCATGACTCCTAATGCCTTGGTTCCCACTCCCGGAGCAGCTATTACAGCCACATCAGGCCAAGAGAAGACGTCTGGAGTCCACTGGTTTCCAGTAGTGGGAAGGACTAGGCCTCTGGATGGACAGGGTGGTGCAAGGACCTGCCAGGAAGGTGGTGGGAGTTGTTTAGTAGCAAGGATGGGGATGGTGGATCTTCTCTTCAAAGAGACATGAAGCACCTTTGGCTGAGGGACCATGGGGTGACCCCCAGTGTGTGACACAGGCTGCTGGAGCAGCCACGTAGTGAAGCATCACCCAGTTAGTGCCTGGGGATGCAGGGATGGGTGCTTCCAGCTGTCTGTGCTGGGAACAGCCACAGGAGCTGCACGATGTCCTTGCCCCAGGCACCAGCATCCCCGCTGCTGCTGCAACAGGGCTCAGCATCTCTGCTGAACACAGAGATCGTAGCTTTTATGGGCACTACAGCAGCCATCGCTTTATTCGAATGGAGGCTTCTTATGGTTTAATATCATTAAATACAGATGCAACTTGTGTTCTCTAAAGCCATAATGCCCCTTCCTGTTACTGCCTTACAATTAACTGGGCTATAAAGCTTTCAAACATATTGCAGACACTAATTCAACTGGATGGTGGAGAAACATGGTTTTATTGGGCAATTACAGTGCTTGGAACATGTTCCAGTCCTCGTGGTACCTTCCCAATAGAAGCAGCGGCTCTCAGGACATGCCACAAAGGAAGGTTCAAAGGTGCTATCACAACAACCCTGTCTCCATGCCGCAGGGATGGTTTTATTTACATCTCAATAAAAAGCTCCCCTGGCTTGATGTTAAAGCCTGGGAAAGCAGAGAGCACAGTGAGCTGTGCAGGTCAGAGCTGGGTCAGTTCATTCACCCCTCTCTTCTGATCCAGGGGGAGGTGTCCCAGCCCATGGCAGGGGAGTGGAACTGGATGGGCTCAAGGTCCCTTCCAACCCAAACCATTCCGTGATTCTATGTTTCTATGAACATTCCCGAGATGCAGATGTTGTGTCCTGGCCTCCTCCTCTCAGGTACAGGCATTCCTGCTGTTGTGCTTTGCTACTGTGCACAAAGTAATGTCTCTTAAGAGGATGATTCAAGTGAAGAGGTTCAAGAAGTGTTTGTCACACGTGCCACCTCTGCTAGTGCAGCCAAGCAGGGAACGATCATTAACTAGAGATGCAGGTCACCCTCATGCACTAGAGATGCTTTAGCCTGTTTTAAGAGTGTAAGACCCCTTGACATGAGATGTGGATGCTCAGTGGGCCTGGAAGGCAAGACATTCACTGCTGAGGAAGGGAAAAACATTGTGTGTGAGGCTTTGCCCTCCAGAGCTTCTCCTGGTTGCCCCAGTGGTCAACCACAGCAACCATGAAGGCAAGTGTCATGGTCATGAGCAGCTGGAGGGTGGCTGTGAGGCTAGAGGCACTCCTGGTGGTGGCACAGCTCTACCACCCAGCTGAGCCCAAATGCCTTCTGCAAGCAGCAAGATACAAGTGGAGCATTTGATGTAGGGATTTCCTTGGAGTTAATATCCACATTTGTGGTAGAATTCAGAATCAAATACTCCCTCTTGACCACACTGATTTACACAACCCAGGCTGGGAGTACGAGCAGACCTTTTTCATGTTTTCTGTTTATTTTTTTCCCCCATTTTAGAAATGGAGGAAATTTGTGAAGTATTGAAGAAAAATGTTTTTATTTCTGCTGTGGTAGCAGCACTTCTTATTCCTGATTATCCTTGCTGTGACTGCTGCTCTCCTGGCATTGCCTTCAAGAAAGAGTTTCTCATTTGTATGTTTCTCTCTGGAGAGGAAGGTCATACCCTTCAGGAATGGGAAAACTAATTAGAGAGGTAATTCAACAGTTGCCTGATAGGTCAGATATCAGAAATAAATACACAGGTTAGTGCATTATTACGAAGACAGTTTTTGCTCCTTTAGTGAGTCATGAAGAAAACAAGCTGTATTAAGCGTAGATTAATTTTATCACCCACTGGTGGAGCAGAGGGTGTTCAATGCATGGCATGCTCAGCAGTGCACAGCCTGGAGCGACTCGTCTGCAGCTCTCTCAGCACCCTGGTCCAGTGGAAGGTGTCCCCGCCCATGGCACGGGGTTGGGCTTTGAGATCCCTTCCAAATCAAACCATTCTATGATTCCATGATCCCTTTCCTGGCCCTGCTGGTCTCGCTGTTTTTGATGCAGCCCAGGATAAAGTTGGCTTTCGGGGTTGCAAGCATGCATTTTGCTGGCTCGTGTTGAGGTTTTTTCCTTGAATTTGCCTGCCTGGGAGTGTGCTGAGAAGCCTTGTGAAGCTGGCATGGTACTGGGAGGCTCATTAGTGGTTTCACACTGTGGTCTTTGGACTGAACGTGCTGTGTTATTACAGGGGAGGCTCATCTCTGTGAACCCCCAGCACTGCTCTTAGTTCAAGGGACAGGAGAAGCATCTCCAGGAGCCACAGCCCATGGGTGGGAAGCACACTGTCCTGTGTGTCCTGGATCCTCAGAGCTAGAGTGAGTGTGGTGGGGCCAGCAAAGTAATATTCACCCTTGTAGATCTTTACTGCTTGCAGATGAGTTACAGTCTAAGAATTGTTCACAGGAACAGCTCCAAGTAACAAATTCCTTTGAGAAAGCTGCAATCTGCTCATGGTTAATTCGAGAACAGAGAGAGAAGTGGCCTGGCACATGTGATGAATTATTCACATGATGCCCTGGGGGTGCATGAGGCCCATGGAGCACACGTCTTTGGACTTTGCAACTTCATACGGGGTGTACCCTGAACTGGCCCCAGGTGTGACAGCAAATTCCACTCCTTGTTCTTGACATAAGCAGAAGGAAGCACGATGCCTGATTATCAAAGTGAGGTCACAAGTAGTGAAGTACCTGTGTGTGTGCCCATGCATTAATAAAGTGTGATGTAGCAGGCAACGAAGTTACACCTGGGGAGACACCTAAACACGAGCATTAGATGCTGCTGAACTGGGAAGTTCGTAGGGACCTCAAAGCAAGGGAGCCTGAGCCAGAACCTGAAGTGGCAGGTTGCACAACATGAAGGTTTCTGGAGTTTATGGTGGAGATGGGCTGAAGGCAAGGAAGGAGTGCGGGGAGCACAGACCATAGAATCATTGAATGCTTTGGGTTCGTAGGGACCTCAAAGCCCATTTAGTTCCAACTTATGCCATGGGCAGGGACACCTCCCACTGGACCAGGGTAACCAAAGCCCCATCCAACCTGGCCTTGAACCAGAGACGAGCCAGCCACCACCTCTCTGGGCAACCTGGGCGAGGTCCTCCCCACCCTCAGAGCAAAACATTTCTCCCTAAGATCTCATCTCAATGTAACCTCTGTCAGCTGAAAACTGTTCCCACTTGTCCTGCCCCAGCACTCCCTGATCAAAAGACCCTCCCCAGCTTTCCTGGAGCCCCTTTCAGTGCTAGAAGCTGCTCCCCACAGCCTTCTCTTCTCCAGGCTGAACAACCCCAACTCTCCCAGCCTGTCCTCATACGAGAGGTGCTGCAGCCTCGCTGGGATAGCTGAGCCCATGAAGAGCAGGAAGACTTGTTGTGTGCCAGGCTTGCTGGCAAGCAAGATGAAGGAGGTGGCAGCAGTGGTATTTTTCTGAGCGCTCATTGTTTGCTGTGGGAGATAAGTCTTCTGTAAGCTACAGAGATAGAAAGTGTTCTGACAGCAGTGCTTTCTGCAAATATTTGTTGAGTGCATTTGATTCCCTCTGAGGAGAGACCACCAGCATGCCCTGTCTGTAATGGAGAGATTGTTTTCCTGGTTGTGAGGGAAATTCTATTTGTTGTCTCCATCTGGAACTGTTTTCAGTTGCAAGCTCATGTCCTCAACTACTTTGGTCTTGAATCAGCCCGGGACTGACCTAGCAGTGCCAATCATAAGAGGTGGAAGGGTTTCTGTAAAGCAGGAGCTTGGGTGCAGCACTTTCTGAAAGTGCCCTGGTGCTCTGTCTGGTGACAGCGAGACCTACCAATTTCCTTTTCCTGCTCGCTCACTAAGACATTTCTCTGCTGTTTAAAGCTTCTTCCAGCACAAAGTATTTCCTCCACAGGAAGGTGCTTATGTGGGATGATGAAGTCAGCCTGGAGGTTTCCTGTTTGTCAAGATAGGTGCATTGAGCTCTTTCAACTCCCTCATTTCCCCACCCATCTGATAGCTCACCAGCCTCTAGTCTGCACAGACAGGCTGGCTGCAGTGTGAACATCACTTTTCCCTGTACTGTGCTCAGAGGTGAAATCACTGCCCTGCTCTCTCCACCCCCAGCCCACCCGGGAACTGCACAGGGTTCCTGCACACCCTCATCATGACCCCACAGGCAGACTTGTAGGTTCCCTTGATGAAGCACTAGGCTGTAACACAGCACTTACAGGAAAGGGTCCAGTTTCATGAGCCATCCCAGTCCCTCTCCAGCCCAGCTCGATGTTATTTATCAATCTCTCTATTCTTTGCGTCAGCCACAAATTCTTTATGAACGGGTTTTTAATATGTATGTTCGAATCATTGATGAAAATATTGATTACTTCAAGCCTCCTGCTACAAACCATTATGAGAAACACAGATTTAATGACAGCTCCCTGTCAGCGGCTGCTGTGTGAGCTCTGACCCGAGTCCCAGTCTATCTCACGTGTTTCTCCCTGATGCAGCTGAGTGCTCGTTTTCAATCAGCCAGGCAGCACTAAGCCGGGCGCGTTCCCCAAGCTGAGCTGTATCGCATCTATTCAGTTACTTTTATCAGCCACACATGTAATCTCCTCTGTGAATGAAACGAAGGCTGACAAGACCTGTTTTCCATAAAACCTTATTGATTGGACTTAATTCCCCAGCTTCCTTTCAAGCGACTCTGGTATCAGTTTCCCTGGGCTTTGCCCGTGCCTGATGCTCGGAGGCAGCTTCATGTGGTCGCCCTTCGGGATCTCTGCTCTGGCTTCCCAGTGGTCTGAGATTTACTGGGGATGCTCCTGAGTGATATTCTCCAGACTTGCCCATCGGGTCATACATTTGGTGCTGTTTAACACCATCCTTGATCTTAAAAGTACCGGTGGGTTCTCCAGCATCCTAATCTGGCACAGACCCAAAGGCAGTTCAGAAACGTTTAATGCATTTCTGCCCTATCAAGAATTTGATCATCTCTGCAAAGAGAACCACACCACTGGTTTTGTTCACAGAGCATTCCAGTTGTCTCCTCGCTTTCCTCCATTCACCAAGTCATGAATTTTAACTGATCAGTGTATCTTCTTGTATCAATTTTCCGTACTTCATAACTTCTAATTCAAAATCAATGATCATCTATTCCCTCTGCACTCCATTTTATTATATATTGCTTTTTTCATTCCTAATAGCTGCCTCCAATTCATCACTGAAGAAGACAGGCATATGGCCAAACACATCCTCTTCTTTGATTATCAAATAACAGCTCTTGCACTCTAAGAAAATATCCCTTTTTTAACCTCCGTTTTCCCATCAATTCTTTGTCCTCTCTGCTCAGTGTGGATCTGGATCTGTTGGAGCGAGTCCAGAGGAGGCCACAAAGATGATCTGAGGGCTGGAGCACCTCCTGTACAAGGACAGGCTGAGAGTGTTGGAGTTGTTCAGCGTGGAGAAGAGAAGGCTGTGGGGAGATGTTAGAGCAGTTTTCAGTGCTGAAAGGGGCTCCAGGAAAGCTGGGGAGGGGCATCAGTACATGTCTGCTTTTTGCGGGAATGACTGTATCAGAGTGGCCAGATAACCCCCTCACCCCAGGGTTGCTGTGGGAGGACTGACTCTCTCCCAGAGGCAGAGCCATCCTGCCAGGGATGCCAGGAAGAGCTGGTGCCCATCTCCATCCAGCCAGAGCACTCCTGGAACACGGCTCTAGTGAGAACCCCTGTTCCTTACGAGCCTGCGACCCTGAAAAAAACCCAGGGCAAATTGAAATTAATACTTCATGAGTGACAGTGGCAATTTCCACCATTTAAGGAAGCAAAGAAAATTGTTCCATAAACATTTTTCTTTTCAATTTCCTACCAGTTACTTGAAATTTTATTTCCATCTCAGTTTGTTTCATCAAACCTCCTCAAAGTGATTTAAAAAGTGTCGCTGGCAATTACTCAGCTGCAGAAAGAAAGGACCAGCAGCGGGGCAGCTCTGTTTCACTGGCCCAGAAGGAATTGGGAGGAGGAGAGCTGGGGCTGCTGATAGAGAAATGATTAGGCGGCACCAGAAATTGCTTGATAGAAGCTGGGCTACCACAGCCTCAGCCACGTTCAGCTGCTTGGCTGAGGTGTGGGGAAGACAACGTAGTCCACTTCATGGGAACAGTTGAAGAGGTTCAGGGAGTGTGGGTAGCAGCAGGAGGCTGTGAATGAACCTAGCACGACATCTCACCTCCAAATTGCTGGCAGCTCCAGCTGTGGAGCTGGAGTCCCAGCACTCCTGAAGGTTGAAACTTCCCACTTCAAGCCCTGATCTAGCTGGGGTTGGTTTGCACCATATACTGTGGCTCTGCCCTTGCTGGAGTGAGGGATCTTCTGGGCTTGATGTGTGCTTGGCCAAAGGCATCCAACCTGCAGACTGCCCTGGGCAGATGGGAGCGGCTTGTCTTGTGTGCACAGCTCCTGGGGCTAGTTTGCCTCCTGCGACCCTGGCTTGGCTGTCCCACATGTTTTCTAGTTCGTGCTCTGCTTTGGGCTGTGTATATTGGCTGCAGGAAGGGGAAAGAAAGGGGAGATTTGGACTGGATCTTAGGCAGAAATGTTTTGCTGTGAGGGTAGGGTTGGCCCTGGCCCAGGTTGCCCAGAGCAGTGGTGGTTGCCCCATCCCTGGAAGTGTTCAAGGCCAGGTTGGATGGGGCTTGGAGCAACTTGATCCTGTGGGAGGTGTCCCTGTCCATGGCAGCGGGTTGGAAGTGGATGGGCTTTGAGGTCCCTTCCAACCCCAACCATTCCATGACTCTATGCTTCTGTGATTTGATAATTGAAGATGACAAGTGCAGAATAGGCAGCAGCCCTCCATGGACATCATCCAAGCCTGGAAGTGTTTACAGTGTCAGCTCTTTGAGCATAATGGCGAATTACATGAATAGGCTGGCTGAGTTTTAAAAGTAATAGCTTTGTTAGAAGCAGTTAGGATCAGGCGCTGCTCGTCAGTGCCACGGCCGTCTCATTGTCATGGCAGATGTAGGTTTGCTGCCCTGTGACTCTCCAGCCAAGTAACACAATCGTTTCCTTTCTGAAATAAATGACAATAAACGATTACAGAAATTAAAACCAATTCACAGCACCCGTTAATGCAGGAGCGCTCTGATTGCCTTTGCTTAGAGCCTGGCAGCACTAATCTCTCTGTGTTGGCAATGAGGTGTCCTCTCTTGCTTTTAAATTAAGACTCAGGATGGCAATAAGTGCTCTGAGGGTGAATTTCTTATCTGTGCAGGAGAGTGGGAGGGAACCTGTGCCTGCACTCAGGAGAGAGGCATCAGAAGCTCCACATGTTGTGCAGGGCTTGTGGTCTCCCTCAGCGCGGAGGGAGAACTTAGCACACATCAGAGATAATGATAACCATGCATGAAAGCCAGATGTTCCCCTCTGGAGAAGAGGATGCACTGTGGGATGTATAGGACAGAGGTTCAGGTGGGACTTGGCTTTGCAGGGATCAGACCCTCTTGGCTGGGCAGGCAAACCAAACGATGGGTTCAGGTAACCTTGTGTTTAGGATGTTATTTGACACAAGCTTTTATCGCCCTGTCCACTGTCCTGTTCCACTGACCCCAGGCAGCAGAACATGCTGCAACTCCAGCATCACATCCCTTCACTGTAAGGGCTAAAAGAGGTGGAAGGCATATTTTTAGCTTTCACCCAGCTGCATGGCTCTGCAGGCTCTGGAAGCTAATTAGGAGGTTCTTCCAAAGTTTAACTAAAATTGGTCAAATCATTATGGAGATCTAGGTCAGGAGACATTACTCAGATTTGGAATTGCTCCTTAAATTGCAGGTTTGGGGGCAGGTTCATTTGTCTTTAGCAGAAAAACCTCTCACATTTTCCACTGGGCAGCCCAGGCCAAAGCAGGAGAACGACAGCAAATAAGCTCTGCTCCTAACGAGGTTTTTAGTAAGGCTTGGAGGCACATCTTCTGGTGGCAACTTTCAGTGTAGGGATCACAGGTGTGAAAAGCTCCTGATTTACTTTTAATACTTTTTTTATTAAACAAAAAGAACTCAGTTCCTCTTCTCTGCTGCTTACTGGTGTAGGGAGATGTTTGTATGGCAGCTCCACCACATCGCACAACCCGGTACTGATCATTTGCTTTCATCTACCTGCTGATTCCCTCTTGCTGTGGGGCCATCTGGGTGGGGTGGGAGAAGGAGGTGACCTAGAAGGGTATGATGTGATGGGAAGGCCAACCTTTGCTGTAGAGGGGAGATGAGGAATGAGTCAAAGTCTAGCTGTCCTGTGGCTGTAGTTTGGTTGGGTGAATGAAGATTGTGGTCTGTGAATGAAAGGGCTGGGTGAAATGTTGGTGTCTCCAAGGGATGCATGTGTGGAGGTAACAGGGGGTGAGGCAGAGCTCTCCTTTGGTGACGGGGCTGACCCATGGCAAGGGGTATTGCAGGAGTAGTCTAGATAGGACGTCACCCACTACATCACCCACACCCTCAGGGCTGCACCCATCCTCTAGCTGCATGGCTGAGGAGACACCACCAAGTCAATGCCTCAGCTGTCCACATCACCTCCTGATGGCAGGTCCAACCCAGCCCCTCTCAACAAACCCGAGGAAGGAACCACTACTTCCTTTCATTGCCATCTGGCCCATTCCCTTGGCCCATGAGGACCAGCGTACGCTTTTACTCAGCCATTCTCCCATGTGCTGACTCTCACGTTGTTGCCCTGTCTGCAGAACCCTGTGTGCTGTGCCGGGGGATGATCATCCTTCACTGATGCTGCTGCCCTTGCTCTGCCTGCTCAGCCTGACAGACTCAGAAGGATGGGGTCGAGTCCTAATTTGTTGCCTCCATCCTATAACATAAAATCTCCCAGGGCAAAACATAACCTGATTTCAGGAGCCCTGCACTAGAGGTGACTACAGCAGAAGATGTTTTGTGGGATTGCAGCAATGCCTTGGGCTACAAAGACTTCGACTCAAAGGATGAGTCTCGGTGTCAATTTGCTGTGCTGCTCCAGCATTTGATGGCAGATAAGAGCCTTCCTAAATAGATAATTAATACAAATTCAGCAGCCACTGGTGGGACTTTGTTCATTGGAGGGATGTGGATTTGAGGTCAAAGCGGGCTTCTTCTTGACCTGCTATGCCTGATGCCCACAGAGCCACTGCCCATGCCAGCTTTCACTGGGCTGCACGTCAGGTCACTATTCTGTTGTTTCAGAGAAGACAGAGCCCTGAAAAATTCATGTGAAGTTCTAGGAGGAAAAAAAACCACCTTAATTTGGGTTTTCAGGACACGCAAGCCCTCCATTAGGCCTTGTAAACTTCATCTGACATTACCACTTCATGAAAACTTTGATTTCGCCTGTTGACTAAATCTTTAATCTCCCTCTCCCTGAGAGGTCTGTCTCCTTTTCTTACTTAAAAAAACAGTTTGGATTTGTCTTCACTGCCATCTCTCAAATGTCAGCAGTTACCAGACTAACATGGAATGCAAAGGCCTTGGCAAACAGTCTTTTAAAGAGCTGGGGCTTATAAATTTCAAGCCATGATATAATCTAGGAGGAATCCATCAGCCAGGGGAGCCTCTTGCGTGAAGTGTATTGAGAACGAAGCACAATATGAGCAGAAGGAAAATTGCTTTTTCCCTTTTGAATTTTTATTCACTTACCGACAATATTTACTAGGAGCAGGCAGAACCGATTTTTCATTTGCTGGGGAGATGGGAGAATTCTGGTGCCACACATCTTGTCACCAAATTAAATCTGTCGACTGGCTGCCAGGTCACTGAGATATTAATGATACACTCGCAATCCCTTTCATTCGGGAGGGCTAGGGACGGAGAAGTGAGACACTTGACCACTGTTCACACGTTGTAATAGAAGGAAGAACAGCACTTCTGAAATCTGAGGGAGTTGCAGCTCCCTCTGTCATTTATTCCTCTTACGTTAATGGAGATAGGCTGCAATTGGCTCTTGCAGCTCAGTGTGGGGAGGCTTCACCATCGCAGGCTTCATTTGGTAATTAATCAGAGGATGGGGAGCCTGGTGCAATCAGCAGGTGGCCAGGCACTCATGCAGCTCAGGCAGCTGTTCCCCTGGGACAGAGCTCAGCCCTGGTGACACTGCTTTGAGGGCAGCTGTGAGCACAGAACCTGGAGAGTCCCTCTGCCCACCTCCTTTTGCTTCCTATCATGACAAGCTGCAACAGCTCACCAGCATCCCATGGCAGCTCGTGGGGATGAAGCTGATGCTGCTCATGGGTTGCAACATACACACAGCCCTAAGGGAGGGACCAATCTTCCAGGTTTTCTCTTTCAGGACTGCAAAGGTAGTGTGAAGGGCAAGGATCACAGAATCTTAGAATCATGGAATCATAGAATCATAGAATGATTTGGGCTGGAAGGGACCTCAAAACCCACCCAATTCCAACTCCCTGCCACGGGCAGGGACACCTCCCACTGGATCAGGTTGCTCAAATCCCCATTCAACCTGGCCCTGAACACCTCCAGGGGTGGGCCTCCGTGGCCGTGCCTGGCATCCCATCCCACCTGGGCTGCATCAGAATAGGACTGGAAAAGCCCTGTGGTGAATTGGCCTTGAAGCCCAGTTGGAGCATCTGCCCCAGGCAGTAACTGCATCTCTAGGACAGGATGGAAGGACTCAGGGGGGCTCCCTGGGATTACAGCATGTCTGTGCCCTTCCTGCTCACCGTCTCCTAATTAGCATTCCTTTTGCACATTTAATTAGCACATTCCTGCCTTAAAGTTATGGGCTGCTTTCCTATATTTATACCCTCCTAAAACATCAAGGGAGAGGTCTATAAATTACAACTCATGAAAAACATTAATTGTGTGAACTCCTTCTAGGATTTATAAGGTTCCGTTTGCAACCAGCTCCGCATGGAGCCTCTGTGCAAACACATACACAGAGACTGAGAATTACACGTACACAGACGCTGCATCTATTCACACAATGAACTACTGACGTGTGAGCACAGGGAATCATAGAATCCTTGAGTGGATTGATTTGGAAAGGACCGCAAAGCCCATCCAGTTCCAAACTCCTGCCATAGGCAGGGACACCTTCCACTGGATCTGGTTGCTCAAAACCCCATCCAACCTGGCCTTGAACACCTCCAGGGATGGGGCAGCCACCACTGCTCTGGACAACCTGGGCCAGGGCCTCCCCACCCTCACACCAAAACATTTCTCCCTGAGATCTTACCTCAATCTTCCCTCTTTCAGCTGAAAACCATTTCCCTTTGTCCTATCGCTGCCCTCCCTGATCAAGAGCCCCTCCCCAGCTTTCCTGGAGCCTCTTTCAGTATTGGAAGCTGCTCCAAGGTTTCCCTGCAGCCTTTTCTTCTCCAGCCTCAACGCTCTCAGCCTGTCTTCTAAGGAGAGGTGGCAAGCACAGGTTCAGGGGCGTTCAGGGGGACAGGGGGTTGTTTGAAATTCATATGGTGGATTCCCACTCTATTTCTACTTTCCCAAGCTTGTTTCTTGTTTCTTGCTGGGGCCTGTTCCTTCTTTGTAGTAGAATGGTGATCGATGGCTGCAACATGCACGTGCCATGTAGCCACTTACAGGAACACATGCACAAGTGATCTCAGACAGGAGTTCCCTACCGAGATTCTTGTAGTAGAAATTGTGCCATTGATTTTCCAGCATCCTATGAGCAATATTTATTTTCACATTTGCCCAATGCAAGTACAATTTTGTACAACAGCAACGCGCAACCACCTCAGCATCCATCGGGTGGATGAGCCTTCCCAGGCCAGGCACAGCTGGTCTGCTCATCCAGGAGGGAAAATGAGGAACATTACATCCAGGTGGAGGGAATTTACATAGGCACCATTTAGTAAGGGGCCTAGAATGTGGTCAGTAACCAAACCCAGCACTTTTGCTCTTGCGGAAAGCCTCAGCTTCATTATTTTAATGCCCAGGAGCAACCAGGGCCTCTGATAAGGCCTCACCTGGAGCCCTGTGCCCACCTCTGAAGTCTTCAGCACAGAAAGGATATGGAGCTGTTGAAACAGGTCCAGAAGAGGTCCTGGAGATGATTTGAGTGCTGGAGCACCTCCCGTATGAGGGTAGGCTCAGTTGTTCATCCTGGAGAAGAGAAGGCTGTGTGGAGACCCTAGAGCATCTTCCAGCACTGAAAGGGGCTCCAGGAAAGCTGCAGAGGGGGGTCTTGATCAGTAGTGCTGGGATAGGACGAGGGGGAATGATTTTCAGCTCATCTAGGCTGCTTTGGGTTGCTCCTTCCAGGTCCTATTGGCCCCATCTGTGGGCTACAAAGGCCTTTCTTGAAATGGTGGACTCTGTGCCTGCCCCTGCATGACTTCCAGGCTCTGCCCACCCTGCTGCATCCACAGAAACCACGGAACTAAGTGTCT
Organism: Piaya cayana; assembly: GCA_013389865.1. Taxonomy (NCBI): domain Eukaryota; kingdom Metazoa; phylum Chordata; class Aves; order Cuculiformes; family Coccyzidae; genus Piaya; species Piaya cayana. Next base: position 87,802 of record WAAB01012644.1, read on the forward strand.
TGTCTCCTTTCAATGCAGCACTGTCCAGCACAGGGACTGTCCCTTTCGGTGTCTGTGAAACATCAGGCAAACATATGGCTCTGAAGCGGAGCTGGGCATTACTGCCCTCTCAATATCCCATTATCATAATGAAACCCAAGGCAGGAAAGCAGACGGCTGCACATGGAACAAAGCCTGCCAGATGCAGCCAATTCCTTTATTCGCAGTTTTGACAGGATCACAGAGCGCACAGCAAAGCTTTTCTGCCCCTCCAGAGTCACGCCCCCTCATTTCATGTTGATACACACTCGTGAACCCGCACACAGACGTGTAAATCCAATTATTTGTGGGCACCACCCCCCCTTTCTGCCCGGAGAAAGACAATAAGGGGTGATGTGTAACTCGATGACTGTGCTGGGTAATCACGGTGGCAGATCTGACAGTGATATATAGGCTGTGTTTTGAAAAGTCTCTTCTGTCGCCCCGTTATTCACAAGCAATGGATTCCATAAGCTGTTTTCCCCACCGATTCCCTTTGTCTCTTCCGGGTAGAACTGTCCAGAGGAGGCCACAGAGATGATCCAAGGGTTGGAGCACCTCCAGTATGAGGAAAGGCTGAGAGAGCTGGGGTTGTTCAGCCTGGGCACTGGACATGGAGCAATGAGCCTTGGTTGTTAGAAATTAAAGATGAGGCTTTTCTGTTTAAGGGTAAAAGCAGAAGGGCCGGTGCCCCGCAGGCACTCAGTAAACAAATACAGCCTGGAGAGGAAAGCAGCCAAGCTCAGATCTCATAATGTGATCCTGGGGAAAGCAGGTTGATTTTGTAAGAGTTTTGTCAATGCATTTTAGCAAATCAGTGCATCCCATCGGGCCTGGCTTCCCTCAAGTAGGTCACCGGTTAATCTGATGCAGGCAATGAGCCACTTTCTTTCTTTTCATTCTTTGATTTTGCTTTTCTAGCAAGTAGGGGTTTTGCAGCCAGCATGATAAAAGAGTATTTATGGCTGGCACCTGAAAGCATTCTGCTCCGATAGCTGTCTGTATTTCATTTCAAACACATCAGGATGTCCCTAATTCCCCGACCATAGGAAGCCAGGCACTGGGAACTTTGGAATATATTTTTATTAGTTCCCTGGTAGGGCCGTGGTGAAGCTTAATTTTAAAAGCCATGGTAAAATGTCCGTGGGTCCATTAGAACAATCTCCTTTAGCACTGAATGGTGAAAACACTTGTATTATGTGTGCACATGAGATTATTGCAATTAAAAGTTCCGCAAGCAGGAAAAATCCTCAGAAGTCTTCAAAAGAGCAAGGAAAGCATCATCAAGAGACTCTGGGAATTAGGGCTGTGCAAGGTGGATACTCGGAAAATTCTGACTGTGAAGTATTAGGAGAAGCTGGAAAGCATCCTACCAAAAAGATAATTGTTTTGTACTTTGCAGGACACATTGGAGACTTCTCATTGGGAAGAACTAGGCGCCAAGGAGGCGCTTGACGTCTTTGAGACCCATGCTTGTTGCTGCAGGTTCTGAGATAAGCAGGCTCTCAGAATGCTTGTGATGGATAAACCAGTGGGGCAATGATTAATGTTATTTGCTATCAAAATTAATGCCCCATCCAATTAATAGGCTTTTCTGGAGCTATTATTTCAGGCTGTCTTCAGGTGGAGGGAAGAGATTGCTGCATTTGATTCGCATTTACAAGGCTCTCCAATGAGCAGCAATGCTATAAACTTCTATCTGAAATGGAGTTTAGATTCTGGGACAGTCTGAGGGGGACTTCACTGATTACCTGGCATCTAAAACAAAATGTGGGAGCAAGACTGTGTGTGCAAATTGTGTGCACGACAGGAGAAGCTGTTTGGGATGGGATGAAGGCAGTGAATGCTGCTGTGGTATGGACAGGCAGCTCTCACTGCAGAGAGCATCTGCTGCTCTACTTCTGATCCCAGGAAGGAACTCGGCCCTCTGGAGCCAGTCTTAACACAGGGAGAGTGACACTGCCATCCTTCATCCCTCTGGCTCAAATAAAATAGCTGTAGTACATGATGTGGAACTCTTGGACTTCCTTCAGTACAGTTGGTGCTCAGACTTGCTCAGTAAAACTTCATCCTGTCGATCTAAAGCTGAGGATCTTGCCTTTGAGTTTTTACATCTGAGAGGGGCTCTATAAACAGAATACAGAAAAACAGGATGAAGAGGAAATGACAGGCTGAGAGGGTTGGGGTTGTTCAGTCTGAGGTCTCCCTTCTCTTCTCCAGGCTGAACAACCTCAATTCCCTCAGCGTCTCCTTGTATGGGAGGTTCTCCAGCCCTTAAATCATCTCCTTGGCTCCCTCTTGACTAGCTCCAACAGCTCCATGTCCTTCCTGTGCTGAGGACTTAAGAACTCGACACAGGGCTCCAGGTGAGGTCTCACCAGAGTGGAGCAGAGGAGCAGAATCCCCTCCCTGGTCCAGTGGTCCCACTGCTTTGGCTGCAGCCCAGGACACGGTTGGTTTCAGGGCTGCAAGCACACTCTGCCAGCTCATGGTGAAGAACCTCAGAAGAGCTGAAGCTGTACGAACAGGTTCAAGCCAAAAAGACAATGCTTAGTCAGTTTTTCTTTGCTCATTTTCCTTCAAGAAACAGGAAAAAAAAAGAGGAAAGTTTGAAGGCGGCTTTTCTTGACAATTGCTCACACTGAAGCTCCTGAAGAGTTTCACATTTTCCAGGCAAGTCAAGCAGAAGAGGCTAAGTGCACCCAGCTGTAGGACAGAAAATTGGGGAGTGCTGCAGCCCATGTGGAAAATAAACCCCCTGAGTGATATGCTTTTAAGTGGAGGGCACACAAAGAAGAGAAAATCATAGGATTACTTGCGATTGATCTAGAGAGAAGAGCCAATCTTGCAATTTTGGGGGCTTGCTGAGTCTCTGATGAAAGATGAGGCTGTGACCAAGATCTGAGGAGGAGGAAATGCAGGGAGAAAGGGAGTGAGAAATGATGCATGGGAAGACCCAGCTGTAACTCTCGACAGAACAGTCAGACTTTGCTGATCAAAAAGATCTCTGTGATTGGAGAATTTGTTCACTGGGAGGAAAAGAAGGGAAGTTTAGATGTAGCCAGGTGGGACTGACAAATTGGAAGGAAACTATCCTGAATTTCTGAATGCAGCTATTTGGAAAAGTGCCTGATTTCACCAAGCAGAGAATCATAGAGTCATAGAATAATTAAGGTTGGAAAAGCCCTCTAAGCTCATCCAGTCCAACCATCAGCCCAGTCCCACTGTTCCTGCTAACCATGTTGTGAATTGCCACAAGGACATGTTTTTTGAACCCCTTCAGTGGTGGCACATGCGCTACTTTACTGGCCATCCCTGCAGGGAACGTTTCTTCAGGCAGCGGAGCACCAGCTGGGCGTCCTGAGCTTCAAGACAAGTGTAGCTGCATCTCTGATGACAAATTTTCCCTTACGAACTCCCAGGTAATGGGTGATGAAGACAAATCACAGTGTTATGTAATTTAAAGTGAATTTTGCCTGTACAGCACAGCTAAAATAAATGTGTTCATTTCTGCAGAATGGCTGATCTGTCACATTAACCTGAGTCCTCATCACCTCTCCCATCGCCTCTAATGGCGGGAATTGGAGGGCTGATTGTTTTAAAAAGTGAATTTATCATATCTTTAATTCCTGTCTCATATGAAGAGGCAGCTTTACTGTTTGTTTGCTGAGATCCCAGCCGGTGCTTTCCCTCAGGTGAACTCAGCCTGGGGACGAGCTTGTCCAGCTGCACCCAGGCACCCATTTCATTTACTGATGAGCAAAGTATCCCCACTGCACGCTGGGGCTGGGCACATCAGAATCATAGAATAGTTTGGGTTGGAAGGGACCTTAAAGATCATCTAGTTCCTACCCCCCTGCGATGGGCAGGGACACCTCCCACTAGAACAGGCTGCCCAAAGCATCATCTAACCTGGCCTTGAACACCTCCAGGGATGGAGCAGCCACAGCTTCCCTGGGTAACCTGTTCGTGTGCCTCAGCAGTCTCATAGTGAAGAAATTCCTCCTTATACCTACTCTAAATCTGCCCCTCTCCAGTTTAGACCCATTGTCCCTAGTCCTATCACTCCAAGCCTTTATAAACAGTCCCTCCCCAGCTTTCGTGTAGCCCTTTCAGGTACTGAAAGGTCACTATAAGGTCTCTTTGGAGCCTCCTCTTCTCCAGGCTAAACAACCCAATCAGATCCCATGGAGCTGACTTTAGCCTTGATGTTTACCTAAAAGTAGAGAGGATTTGTGCTGGTTCCTTGTGCTCATGGCAGGGGTTGGAACTGGATGGGCTTTGTGGTTCCTTCCAACCCAAACTATTCTCTGATTCCCCTTGTAGCCTTGCAAAGTGAATCTGCTGCGGGTGAGGGGTCTGCAGGGCTTTTCCCAGCAGGAGGGCAGAGCTCTCTGCTGCCCAGAACTTGCCCATGTCAGGAGGACAGCAATGAAAACTACTGCAAAATGGCATGTTGATCCCTTGTGCAGTGCAAGCAAACACATTTTTTGTTGTTGAAAGGAATGATTTTGTAATGCCAGCTTTTCAACATTGCATTTCCAGAGTAAAACCAACCTGACCTGTCACTTGCCAAGTGCTCTGCAGCAGCACTGTGGCTGGAATGAGGCACAGAATCATAGAATCGTAGAATCACCAGGTCGGAAAAGACCCACTGGATCATCAAGTCCAACCATTCCCATCAAAATCATGGAGGGCTGCAGGCTGGGTGGTGGGCATGGGGCTGTGGGGATCTCTCTGTAGGCTGGGAACAACACATCTCACAGATCCTGCCAGCATCACCACCGAGCCCCCAGGGCCCCACACTAGAGTGTGAAAAAACAGGTCTNTTGTCGACTGGGGACAACACATCTCTCAGATCCTGCTAGCATCACCACTGAGCCCCCAGTCTCACTGCTCCAGGCTGTGTATGAGTAGAGGCACCTTCAGCGTGGAGTGTATGGCTTACTTGCCTCCTCTGTCCTGCAGGAGGAACCCCCAGGGCTCCATACTAGAGTGTGAAAAAACAGGTCTGGCTATAGTGAAAAATCAGAGTTTGCCTGGCTCGGCAGCCCAGCTCCCTCCTTCCCATCCCACCTGGTTGGGGCTGAGCTCTCTATCTGCTCTGCCGACAGCTTCCAGGGGCCACTCCATCACTTTTATATCCATTTTGTAGGCAAAGCATTGTAATTTAAAGTTCACGCCATCTTTCTCTCCCTCACACTACCCTGCTCTCCACATCCTGCTGTGACATTTGCCTTCTCTAGGAGCGGATCTTGTTTTTCCCTGCCCTCCCTGTCCTGCAACAGGCTCAGAGGCAGCAGGAGCATGGAATTTCCCCCCCTGAGGAACCTCATCCCTCCTTTCAAAAGTGCTGGTGCAATGGCCATGTCCAGGACAAGGAATAGTTAAACAGCTTCTTATTCAGTGTGTCTCTTCCCTGGAACAGGACCATTATTTCAGAGCACTTTATTCCTTCCATTGAAACCTTCGAATAATTTCCCTCTATAATCAAACTTTTCTATCCTTAAATCAATTTTATAACCACCTTGTTATACCTGGAGCCTCAAAATGAAACATTTCTGTTATAAATAATTGGACTGTGCTGTGAATACTAAGGAAAGCTGGTGGCTGCAGAGGATGGGCTAATGGGGATGTCCTCTGCCTCCTGCCCTGGAAGGGGCTCGCTTGCTTCTTCACTCAGGGGTGCAGAGAGGAGTGGTGAGGTGAGAGGGGTCAGTCTTTGAGCTCTGGACCTGCATTTGACATAGCAGGAGACACTGTGCCACTGCTTCAGGCTGTGGTTTTAAAATCATAAAATCATAGAATCACCAGGTTGGAAGAGACCCACTGGATCATCGAATCCAACCATTCTTATCAAACACTAAACCATGTCCCTCAGCACCTCATCCACCTGTCCCTTAAACACCTCCAGGGAAGGTGACTCAATCACCTCCCTGGGCAGCCTCTGCCAGTGCCCAATGACCCTTTCCATGAAAATTTTTTTATTAATGTCCAGCCTAAACCTCCCCTGGCAGAGCTTGAGGCCATTCCCTCTTGTCCTGTCCCCTATCACTTGGGAGAAGGGCCCAGCTCCCTCCTCTCCACAACCTCCTTTCAGGTAGTTGTAGAGAGCAATGAGGTCTCCCCTCAGCCTCCTCTTCTCCAGGCTGGCCTTGAACACCACCAGTTCTTGGGGCAACCTGGGCCAGGGCCTCCCCACCCTCACAGCAAAACATTTCTTGCTAAAATCTCATCTCAATCTCCCCTCTTTCAGCTGTAAAACACTCCCCTCATCCTATCCCAGGACTCTCTGATTAACAGCCCCTCCCCAGCTTTTCTGGAGCCCCCAGAAGTTCTGAATTCATTGGTCCCAAATTTCTCTAAGCTGACATAAGATTGAAAAGACTTTTTCCCCCCAGTGTGCCCTTCTGTATGTTGGCAGGAGGCAGGATTGAGGCTGTGGGATGCCAAGTGTGCCGTGATCTGTCTCTCTCCCAGACGCAGTGTGTGCCTCCGGGAGAGCTCCAGCACAGACTCATTCTCATGTGTGTCAAGAGGAAGGGATTTGTTGCTGGCTCACAGCTTCTGTGATGGTTTTATTTAATAGATTCATAGGGTGAAAAGCCAGAGAGATGCATTAGATTATTGCACCCGATTTCCTGTAAGTCCCAGGCCATTGAGTTTCACTGGATTCATCGTGTAGTGCATCCGGAGAGTTGGGTTTGACTGAAACACATCTTTCAGCAAGATCTCTTCAGGCCACTCTCAGCGGTGGTTAAATGCTTTCCTTCCCAAAGAGCATCTAATTTATAATTTGAACGTTGCTGGCTTCAGATTCCAGCTCTTGTTCTGCCTTTCACAGCAGAGTCACTGGGTTTTTATTGCATGATATTTTCTCCCCTTGAAGGTATTTAGATGCAATGATGAAGTCACCTCTCAGTCTTCATTTTTAAAAGCTATCCAACTCGAAGCCTTTAAATCTCTGCGTGGACGGTGTTCTTCCCAACCCTTAAATCAGCTTTGCGGTTTTGTTCTGCACCTCTCTGCTCTTCCAACCATTTTTTTCTTTCCTAATTTAAGTGAAGACCTATACAAATACCATAATTTAACTGAACATGGTGTTAAACTGAAGAGAGAATAATAGCTCAGTCCCAAGCTCTAGTGAATGGCCCATATGCCTGCCACCCAAACAAATAATTACAGAGCTGTAAATGAGGAGCAGGAAGCTCATTTATCCCTGAGCTGTTTCAGCAGCTCCTGGTTGCCAGGCGGTGGTTAAGCTGGAAGGGTCCAGAGAACCCATGGGAGCAATATCTATGCTCTGCCCATCCAGCTCTCTTCACTCCTCCCAGCCTCCAGGTGTTGGGGCATGGAGGAGAAGCTGCCATGGGAGCCTGCTGTGATGTCTCTGCCAGCAGCTCCTTGTAAGAAGCTAGCATGTCCCTGTGGGACCTGGGCACATACAGTCATGGAATCACAGAATGGCTTGGGCTGGAAGGGACCTTAAAGCCCACCTGCTTCCAATCCCAGTACGATGAGCAGGGAAACCTACCAGATCAGGTTGCTCAAAAGCCCATCCAACCTGGCCTTGACCAGCTCCAGGGATGAGGCAGCCACCATTTCTCTGGGAGACCGGGGTCACTGCCTCATGACCCACACAGTAAATAACGAAAGACCAAATGATCCTCACTGTCTCTGCTAATATCAAGACAATGAGTGGGTCCATTATCTATCACAGCTGAAGGTAGGTACAATAATCACAATTATTAAGCACAACTAATTGATTATTAAGGGAAGGAGGGAATACAAGAAACAGAACATGAATGGCAAGCAGTGGCTGCTGCCCTTACCGCTGCTGGGAGCTGATAATTGAGATGTGTGGGCAGAGAGCATGCGTGGCCAGAAACTCCCTTTCCTCCTGTGAGCCCGGGACAAAGCCCATCCTTTCCTGGAGATGTCGGTGAGTTCTCACTTACAATTCTTAGACAATTAAAGGAGCTTAGAGATGGGCACAATAACCAAACACAAGGGCTGGAGGATCTTCTTTGTGTATCTCACATAATCTAAGTGGTATCTGCATATGCAAAGTGGAATAATCTCAGCTAAATCCAATGCAACCAAAGGAAGCATTTAAATCAGTTACTTAAAAGAAGTCACTCAAAGGAGCAGCCCGGAAAACCATCAAAAGACTGGATACTGAGAGTCCTAAATCCAAATTAAATCCCACTCTTTCTCTCTGTTTACCAAGATTAGCTCACATCTTTTCTCAGGGAACACATGGTCAAAGCAAGTTGGTATTTAACAGGAGAAGCTGTTAATACCTTCAATTACAACAGCATTTCATTATCCCATTAAATTCATTATGAGAACACATTAACCCTGATTCCTTGCCAGAATGTTGACAACTTCCTATTGCTCCCAGTGGTGAAGGAATAATGCGGAGTGTTGTGTTAAACCCTGGTGCGTTCTGACTTCTCTGTGTTCACCACTCTCTGCTTTAGCTATCAGGCCACTGCTTGCCTAATATCCAATCTCCTCCTCCCCTGGCACAACTTGAGGTCATTTCCTCTCATCCTATCGCTCGTGACTTGGGACAAGAGCCCAGCACTTATTTCACCACAACCTCCTTTCCAGGAGTTGCAGAGAGCAATGAGGTCTCCCCTCAACCTCCTCTTCTCCAGGCTAAACACCCCCGGGGCCCTCAGCCACTTCCCATGAGTTTTGTGCTTCAGAACCTTAGAGGATGAAATGGCTGAAGGGTGTTTTGCCCCTTGTGGGCCACAGCCAGGGTGCCAGAGGTGTGCGTACCAGCTGAAGCATCCTCAGCGCTGTCTAAACCAGGGCTGGAACCACTTCTCCTTGTTCTGCACTCACACGGCGCTTGCTTTGAGATCCAATTATAGCATCGAATGGCCTTGCTGCACTTGCACACAATCATCTCCTGCGCTGAGAACAAAAGCAGGAGGAATGATATGAAGCTTATACGTGGAAGAAGATAATTTGTAAATAAACCCCTCTGAAGGAGCTTAACAAGGAAAAAAACCACCCAGAAAGGATTTGACCTTTAAGCAGAAACATGAATTTAAATGTAAGAAAGGTCTTCTGCAAAACATTCTCCAGTTCTAAATGTTCTACTTAACATTTGAGGAATAAAGACGTTAGCATGCTTAGGAAATGGATTCATTTCAATAGGAGCCATTTCTAAGCTGAACAGAATATTCTTGAAAAGAAGGCTTTTCTTTTTTCACAAGCCTGGGTAAAAGTTATTTCACTTTTCTGATGTAGTTTACAGCTTCTGGGAAGGATCCCTGGGGTCATCCTTTTTGATCCTAAATAAAGCACTTCTCTTTTCTGAAACATGGGTTCTTCTAAACCTTAAATGCCTGGGAATTTTTTCCTTTTGGACTGTGCTGTGTCTGCGAGGTGTCTTGCTTTTAAGAGGGCAATCGGGCAATTGTTTCCTTCTGTCCTGAAATTCTTGTGGTATTTTGAGTCCAGTGAAGTTCATTTACAATTGGTAATTAAAGACTGTTAAAAAAAATCTGTATGAAGCGCAGCTCTTAATGACAGTGCTAAAGAGGTTGCGCCCAGATCCCACTCATACAGTACCTGGATGTGCTGGTCGACACTGGCTGAACATGAGCCAGCAGCGGCCAAGGAGACCAACAGCATCCTGGCTTGGATCAGCCAGGGATTGACCAGCAGGATCAGGGAAGGGTTTGTCCCCCTGCACTTGGGGCTGATGGGGCCACAACTCAAATCCTGGGTTCGGTTCCAGACCCTTCACTCCAAGAAGGACATTGAGGGGCTGGAGCGTGTGCAGAGAAGGGAAGGGAGCTGGGGAAAAGGCTGGAACTCAACAAGAGTTTGGGCTCCCACCCCACTTCTGCGCAGCTGGCACAGCAAGAGGGAGCCCCTGACTACTTCCCACCACTCCTGGCAGACTATTCCTGCTGCCAGCAGGCAACACACCTGCAGATTCCATTTCCAGCAGTGCAAAGCCACCGGCTGAGCTGAAACCACCTGTGGGATCTCTTGACTTTGCAGCCTCAGGCATCCCTGACCTCAGCCTTGCCTGTTTTTTTCTCCCCATCCTGTATCACCCTGTCCATTCCTTCCCCTGAGCAGCATCACCTCTCTTCTGCCCGAACATTCCGGTGTTGCTGTGGGTGTGAGCCTGGCACTCAGCAATGAGCAGAGTGCACGCTGACATTTGCTTAGCAGAGCTATGCAGCTCCCCAGGGCCAGCAGGATCAGCTTCGAAGAGCAGTAAGGAAAGCCAACACCATAATGAACCCAACGGCATGAAAGTTGTTTCCCAGAGATGCAGGCAAGTTTTCCCTGTTCAGCTGGTGTTTTCCTGCTGTGTTCTCACCTTCTGGTTATTTGTTCAAGGGGTGCTGCTGGGGCATTTGTCATAACTTCACAGCTCATTGCTGCAGCTCCTGTCAGCAGTAATTGCTCCTTCAAGGCGTGACAACACTTCCATCTATTTCTTCACTGAATGTCTCACTTCCCTGCTCCATGTCATGGGCTGGGGTGTGGCTGTGATGCTGGGATGATTGCGGATGGATGCTCTGAGGAGCTAGGTTGGACACCTTTGGATGCTGAAGGTGGATAACTTTGGGCTGACCCAAAACCTGGGTTCAGTGAGCAGAGACACAGCCATTCCCTGGTTTTTGATGGGAGTGACCGGTGGAGACTGGTGTTGAGTGGCGATCCTCAGGTGTCAGTACTGGGACCGGTGCTGTTTAACACCTTGGATGCTGGGACTGAGGGCACCTTCAGTGAGTTTGCCAGTGACACCAAGCTGTGTGGTGTGGTCACCAGCGCTGAGCACAGGGAGGTGATCCCTTCCCTGCTCCTGCTGGCTGCACCATGGCTGATACAAACCAGGATGTTGTTGGTCTTCTTGGCCACCTGGGTCCCTGCTGGCTCATGTTCAGCAGCTGGTGACCAGCACCACCAGGTCCTTCTCTGCCAGGCAGCTTTCCAGCCACTCTTCTTCAAGCCTGGAGCGTTGGGTCATGGGGTTGTAGTGACTCAAGTGCACTTGGGAAAGCACTTGCTGTGCTGAGCTCAAGGCACCTGCACCTCCAGGTATTTGAGAGGGACCAGGAGGGGCTGACGCACATGTTCTGTGATGTGGGAAGTATCTGGCATTAGGCACAAGTTGCGATTTATGCTGCACGATCTACAGCGTAAATAAACTCCTCTAACATTTTCTAATTGGGGTTCTGAGAGCATTCTGGTAGTTTGGTGGTGGCTCTGCAGTTTGTGTAAATGCCTCATCAAATTGGTAATGTATTCTAATTATTAGCAGAGCCCTGGCTGCCTCGTGAACCCGTAATATTTTGTGGCATGTGACATTACAATGAAAATGTATGAATAACAATTTTTCATTTAAATTACTAGCTGTGTGATCAATTTTTTGTGGTATTATGAGGTTTGGGGTAAATACTCCATAAATATGTAAATAACCGGTAATGGTTTTGCACTGGGTAATTGTGGGAGGACGCGGCTTGTGATCCAGATGAGTCAGGAACCAATGCACCCCAATACTCTGTTCCTTTTGGGAATATGGTGGTGGCCAGCTGGTTCTTGCATCTGCTCCCTGGTGTCTGGATCTCATCTGTGGATGATGCCTGAGACACTTTCTCTCATCCTGCGCCTTTAGCACTCACGTTTCACACCTGAGCTGGTGCACGCCTGTGCTCTCACTGCGTCACCTCATCTTCTGTAAGACCTCATAGGAGCTTTGGGGCTGGGACACCCCTGGGGATGGGAGGAAATGGCCTCAAGTTGTGCCAGGGCAGGTTTAGGTTGGATATTGGGAAATATTTCTTCACTGACAGAGTAGCAAAGCCCTGGCAGAGGCTGCCCAGGGCGGCGGTGGAGTCTTCATCCCTGGAGGAGTTCAAAAAGCATGAAGCCATGGCACTTAAGGACATGGTTTAGCATCACGGTGGGGTTGGGCTGATGGTTGAACTGGACGAGCTTAGAAGTCTTTCCATCCTCAATGATTCTATGACTCCATGGCCATGGTGGGACAGGGTCCATGGTGCAGCACAGGTGAGACTCCTGCGCAGCCCCGTGTGCCTGTATGGGCTCTCCCTCTGCCTTCAGTGCGGAGTCAAGGGCTTGGCAGCTCTTAATTACTGTCAATGAGTAGCCCAGGGTCTCATTGTGCAAGCTGCTGTGTTTGTGTGGCTGACTGGTTCTTAATTGTTTGGTACCAGCAGGCAGAGCGAGGCCCCGCTGAGCGCATGTCGTGGCTCACATGGAGCAGCCCAGGAATTCATCACGGTGGTGATGCTGGGTGCAGAGCTGGAGGGTCAGAGGGTCACCGGGTCCAGTCCTGCTGGTCTTGTGAGATGAAATCCTTTGAGAAAATCTTCCTGCTCCTTCCCCAGCACAGCTTAGGGTCTGCCCCACACTGCTGCCTGCAGCCTGGCCCTGGAGCCAGCTGTTCCCTCATGGAGGAGACCAGAGGGGAAGGCTGCCAGCAAAAAAAAGAAGTATTTTCCACATCACCCCCAAATTAGGACATTTGCCCTTAAAAATTGAGAAATTTGCTTTTTTAAAATTTGTTTTCTTGAATTATTCTTTACTCTTTGACCCATTCAATACAAAGCACAACTGATAAAGAATGAAGCAGCTGAGAGGTTTTGAGAGCTCGTATTTCCAATATTTATTTCTATAGTGGTTTTGACCTTAGATCTGGGGAGGGGCTCTTGATCAAGATCCAGGTTGTCCCTGCCTATGGCAGAGGGGTTGGAACTGGATGGGTTTTGAAGTCCTTTCCAACATATACTTTTCTGTGATTCTGTGAGGTGCCCAAGGCCTGATGGCTGGGACTGAGATCTCCCTGCCCATCATGGGGGACATCAGCACAGGAGAGTGGCAGAGCTGCTCTGCGGCTATGTGGATGTGTCAGGCTGTCCTCATGCTCTCACTATGGGTGGAAACAAGGAGAGTACCATGAATTGTGCTGTGGAATTGCAATGCCATCAGCATTTGTGGTTGCCTGCAGAGATGGTGGCTGATGAGAAACTGGGATTGTTCATCTCCAAGCTGACTGGCCTGATGCAATCAGCAGATCATCATCACCTGCTGTAGAAGTGGATGTCACCGGTGCACGCCAGAGCAGAGATGCCGACTGTGTGTAGAGTGGGGGGTTCCTGGTGGGCGAATGTGGGCATCGTCCCTCATCTCTGCCAGCCTGCACTCTCTGGGATGAACTCACAAAGCGAGGCATGTCCGTCAGCCAGTGCCCTGGGACCAGCAGGGAGCTGAGCCTGCCAGGAAGGGAGGGAGCAGGGGTTATGCCAGGGGATGCTCTGCCTGCATGTATCGAGGGATGCTGTGCCTGCAGCAGTCAGAGCAGGATTACAGGTACTGGCAGTAGCAGTGAGGTGCCACACAGGGAGCAAAACCAGCTCCCACCACACGTACCAATCCTCCTAGCAAATTAAGAGAGAAGGACTCTTGCACTAATTATTTAGATTAGAACAATCCAAGGGGGTTTAAAATATGCCTGGAAAACTTGATAAGGGTACCTGAGGGAGGCAGTGCTGTCACTGGTCTGGGTGACCCATGGCCATGATCTGCTTGAGTGTGGCCTCTGGGGGACAGGGAAGTGGAGGGGAAGCAAACCCACCACCGCAACCCCCTCCCTCCCTCACTGGCTACAGCAAAGCAGAATTGCTTTTCCTTTTTCTCTGCCTGAGCTCTGTAAGTAGCTCGAAGTGTGACTGGAAACGCAATGGAGCTGGGAGAGGGAATCCCACCATCACACGGCACTGCCTCAAGAGAGGGAATATTTGATGAAGCGGAGTCCTGTGAAGAGAGAGCAGAGGCTGTTGCCATCACAGACACTTCAGCACAGATGCCACAGAAGAAAGAAGTTGGGCTTTGTAAAGAGCCTTTGTGTTATTTCCTGCCTCTCCAGTTTCACTGAAGTGAAAATGAAGTGATTTTTTTTTTTTTTAAGAGTGAGAGGGGAAAAAAAAAAAGGAAAGGAAGGAGAACAGCTTTATCTTTCTGCTGAAAGCCTGGCACTGTGCTTTAACTCTTCCCTGAGCTCATCTGCTACAGGCAGGCTCCTCGTGGACTCTCTCTTCAGTGCAAATTGTGTTTTCTTCAGCACACCCTAGTGAGACACTTCTTTCACCAGATACATCTCCTGGGCTGGCAGAGGGGGCTCTGCTCAGCCTGGGTGGAATTAGCACGAAGGGACTGCAGATGAAAGATGGGCTTTTCTCCAGGCTGAAGAGACCCAGTGATTTCAGCTGCTTCTCACACGCTTCCCCTCTGAACCCTTCTCCAACTCTGTGCCCTCCTCTGGACACTCTCCAGCACCTTTAGATCCTTTCTATCCTGTGGTGCCCCCAGTGCTCAAGGTGGGGCTGCCCCAGTGCAGAGCAGAGCAGGACAACCCCCCTCTCGCCTGGCTGGTGATGCTGTGCTGGATGTGCCCCAGGACACAGTTGCCTCTTGGCTACCAGGGCACTGCTGGCTCATGGTCAATTCGTCATCACCCAGAACTCCCAGATCCCTTTCCCAGGGCTGCTCTCCAGCCTCTCACCAGGTGGCACCCTCCTTCCCTTAATTGTCATCATTATTATTCTGAGCTTTCTCCGGAACCGCGTCAGCAGCTCAGCTTCTCTTGGTATTGAGAACTTTCCAAGTTCGGGCCAGTGCTTTTGTTCCCTTTGCAAGCATTAGAGATGAGATTTTAGAGATGCTAGAGATTCTAGATTTCTAGAGAGCAAATGTCTCACCAGAACATGGAAGGACTCATGAATTATTCTGCCTCTCTACT
>WAAB01012645.1:7182-28583 GCA_013389865.1 Piaya cayana
CTCCAGCTGGATTTAACTCCATTTCCCACCACTCTCTGGGCCCTCCAGCCAACCAGTTTTCCCCCCAGGAAAGCGTGTGCCTGTCCAGCCCAGAGGTGACAGTTTCCGTAGCAAAATGCTGGGAGAAACTGTGTCAAAGGCTTTGCTGAAGGTCAGGAAGATCCATCCACAGCCTTTCCCTCACCCAGCAGCTGAGTCCCTTTGTCATAGAAGGCGACTGGGTTAGTTTGGCAAGACCAGACAACATAGATCAAAAGACATATTCAGTCAGTGGGTTAAATTTGGAAGAAAGATTGCGTACTAACCAAGAATCACATGAGTAAATATTGAGAACTTGGCTTGACCTTATGTTTTCCTATAAAATCAGTAAGTCCTTCAGCTGCACAGCTGGATTGAGAAAATATTCAAAGCAATATCTGCACATAGGGAATGTGAAATCTCCTGAGATCAAAGGAAGACTCTTATGTGTGGTCACTCTCAAGGACGTGGCTTGCTTTGTTGTATGAGACTGTTGTTCTAGGGTCAAAATCATAGAATCACAGAATCACCAGGTTGGAAGAGACCCACGGGATCATCGAGTCCAACCATTCCCATCAATCACTAACCCATGTCCCTCAGCACCTCATCACAGACCCTGTTAACGAGAGTTTTGTGGAGCATAGATACATACTTCGCCTACCTTTTCTGTAAGAAAATGATGATCAATTACTTGAACAAGACAGAAAGATTCAGAAACTTGGAAAAGAGTTTACACTTTGGGTTTGACTGATTGCAAACTCCGGTGCTTTAGCATGGAAAACACTGGAAAAACATGTAATTCTGAGCAAGAATGGCTGGGATATGCTAATTGTGCCAACTGGGATAAAGAATTAGCATGACCTGCCTGGGGAGAGAGATCAAGAGCGGAGAGGAGGCAGCAGAGAAAATCTTAGACGTTATCAAACTTCAGAAGAGAAGTTGAAATGCGGATCACAGGATACGCTGTTGATAAGTAGCCAAAGAATAGAAATCCAAAGCAGACGATAGCAGTTTGAATACTACATCTGTGTAGTTTGCTCAACATGAGACATTTTCCAACACTCTCTGCGTGTTATTCTGATATGTAGACTTGCAGTATTGTTATCCTTGCATTGTTTGAGAGACAAGAGCTGAAGTCTAATGCTGTAACTCTCACTTTTGAAGATTTATTCACATTCATGATTGCAGAGAATACAATGTGCTCCAAGTAGTGGTTCAAAAGATGAGCCTTTCTATTCAACTCAATCAAAAAACCCGCAGTATTATTAATTTAAACTCATGAGAATTCATTTAATTAAAAACGCGAGCTACGGGTTTTCTATTATAGGCCATACATTCAATTATACTCAGCACTTTAGTGAGAACCTGCAAGATTACCTGAGTCAACACTTCATGAGTTTAAGACAAGCTTAAGCTTAGCTATAAAGCTGAGTTTAAGATTAAATTTAATTTGCCTGGGATGCAGGAACAGAGGATCAACTGTTGCTAGTTCATCGGTTCTTGAAAAGCAGAATTTAAAAACAGGAGTTTGATTCGAATCAATCCTGTCAGCTTAATTTCGAGTGTCAGGATTTTATTTTTTTCTCACTACAATGGAAGTAAATATATTCAATCAAGAAAATTTCGTTCTAGATGAAGTACAAAACCACTCAGGTTCATCACTGACAGTCATGCTGACAGTTTTAGCCACCTGAACACATGGTATTGCAGATATAGCATATAGAAAACAACAAAATATCTATGAAATTTCCGAGCACAGACCTGGAAAGCAAGATATTTGAAAGTAATTATAAAAGGGAACGCAGTTTGGGTCAGACACAAATGAAAATATTTCTCTTTGGGCAGTATATAAAAGGAAAAAGTCAGCCAATGTGCCCGACTGTACCTATCATAGAATCATAGAATCACCAGGTTGGAAGAGACCCACCGGATAATTGAGTCTAAGGGAGCAAGTGACATTCCTACAGCTTAGAGACCTCTTAGTGCTGTGTTATAGGCTGTAAAATTTCCATTAGAGTGTTTTAGGATCCAGAAATTGTGAAGCTGCAGAAGTTGAGTACGGAATTAATTACAGGTTGGTTTTTTTTACTAACTTCATAGGCTAAAAACCAAAATTTAAACTTTTCTTAAGTAGAATGAGTTACAACTTTCTCACTGCAGAAAAAAAGTTGATCATAATTTGACTGCCTCACAATTCTCCTTTTCCCATTTTTTTCAAAGATTTGCAGTATGCTTTAGGTCACAAGCTATGTCATTGTTGACTATTTCCTCTTTCAAATGCCTGCAGGGTGTATCTGGAACTCTCACTTAAGGCCGTGTTGTTTTACTCTGCAGGAAAGAGTCATGACTCTTCACCAACAACACATCTTCCATTCATTTTGAAGAGACTAAGCCTCAGTCTATTATCCTTTATCTAATAATCCTCCTTTTTTTCCTGATATTTCTCATGACAGTAACCAAAGAAGCAGACAGTAGAAAATTAAAGTTAGAAGAAAAAGTTTAAAAAGGCTTTTGCAGCAGCAAAAAAAAAAAAAAAANTCCCTGCAGACCTGCAGGAGAGCGCTGGGTTACACGGGCTTTTCATCTGAGACCAAAAAACTGGGATCACTCATTCTTCTCTTACGACACAGCCATAAATATATAATAAGCTGGTTCCTTCAATCTGCTGGCTTGGTTCTAATTGTATAATATTTTTTTATCAATTATGGTTAGTTCTTAAAACTACTGCTTCTTCCTCTCAAACAGCTGCAGCTCTAGTATTTAAACCAGAAGATGCAGGATCGAGGGCACAAGGTCATGATATTCCTAGGCAGCTGCATGTTACGGTTTGAAGCGTAGTCACCTCTGCAGATGGCAACCATAACCTGCTGTTCATAAATCAATAATGTGTTTCAAGTGGCTTTTGGTGGAAGCTTTCTTGGTTTGTACCTGGCAGTACTTAAAAAGAACTTTCTTTGTGATTGTCCTTGTAGTGGGGTCTTTCTTTAACTCAGCAGGTGTGTTCTGCCATTATAAAGAGCTGTTCTAGAGGCAAATCTATACTCCGATGAGTGCTCAAAGCTTATTGTTTACCAGTATTAAAAACAAACAAACAAAAAAAGAAATTACACAGATGATGGGAATTTCTACCTTAAAAAACATATTTATGAGAAAGTTTAGGATGAAAATACAAACAAACAGCTTCAGAAACGTGAAATAATATTTGGGAAGCAGTAGGAAAAATTNCTTTTAAAAAAAAAAAAAAAAAAAAAAAAAATCCTCATAACAAAATCTGTTGTAGATATACCAGATGAGTTCAGTTATGTAGCATTTTACTGATGCATGAAAATCAAGTTCTGGCCTTGAAGAGGTATCTGTGAGGCACCCTGGGCAGAATATCAGGCACGATCTTCTTGTTTGTGTGTCTGTTAGTGTTTGATGGGAATGGTTGGACTCGATGATCCAACGGGTCTTTTCCAACCTGGTGATTCTGTGATTCTGTGATTCTGTGTTGTCTTCCCTGCAGACCTGCAGGAGAGCGCTGGGTTACACGGGCTTTTCATCTGAGACCAAAAAACTGGGATCACTCATTCTTCTCTTACGACACAGCCATAAATATATAATAAGCTGGTTCCTTCAATCTGCTGGCTTGGTTCTAATTGTATAATATTTTTTTATCAATTATGGTTAGTTCTTAAAACTACTGCTTCTTCCTCTCAAACAGCTGCAGCTCTAGTATTTAAACCAGAAGATGCAGGATCGAGGGCACAAGGTCATGATATTCCTAGGCAGCTGCATGTTACGGTTTGAAGCGTAGTCACCTCTGCAGATGGCAACCATAACCTGCTGTTCATAAATCAATAATGTGTTTCAAGTGGCTTTTGGTGGAAGCTTTCTTGGTTTGTACCTGGCAGTACTTAAAAAGAACTTTCTTTGTGATTGTCCTTGTAGTGGGGTCTTTCTTTAACTCAGCAGGTGTGTTCTGCCATTATAAAGAGCTGTTCTAGAGGCAAATCTATACTCCGATGAGTGCTCAAAGCTTATTGTTTACCAGTATTAAAAACAAACAAACAAAAAAAGAAATTACACAGATGATGGGAATTTCTACCTTAAAAAACATATTTATGAGAAAGTTTAGGATGAAAATACAAACAAACAGCTTCAGAAACGTGAAATAATATTTGGGAAGCAGTAGGAAAAATTCAAGTTCAACATTGGATGTTAGTGATGTTAACTTTCCCCCTTTGGCCTCATTCATTCATACACTCTATATCTGACAAACATTCTGCTTTGTGAATACTCTGTAATCACATCTCACAGTTTGCATCAGTCGCAAAAGTACGTACGCTCAGAGCAAAACCCTCTCCAGTGGCAGCAGCAAAGGGTTCCAGAAATTTAAAGTTATTCTGAGTATTATTTTTATAAAGAACTAATAAGAAACACATTTGAAAACTATAAGCCTTAAAAAAAACCAGCTTTAAAAATATTAGGTCTGCTCAGAAATGAAAAATACGCTTCCTTCCAAAGTCCTAAATCACAAAACCACCTTATCAAGTTCATATGCAGCCTTTCCTTGGGGTCAGAGACTGCACATGAGAAACAGGAGTAAGGGAGTTTTTTAAAGGTGGTGTAGTCAACATCAAACTTGACACGAGAGGTAACTAATCTCCACTAAGAATATGACTGCAGAATTTTAGTTCCATCTGCAGACTCCGTGAAACTGGCCTTCCTTTTAGTTCTGTGGTTCTGTAAAGGGCTAGTTTTAATCATAATTTCTATTTTAAAAATAAAAGCAGGGCCACGGAGACACGACCTGGCAATTATGAATGGATGCGTTTCATCCTGCGTTTTCCTTTGGTGTCCAAAGATTCTTCCTTGATTCCTGAGCAGCCAAAGGGGACGTGGAAGAGTGGAGAACTGCTAGAGGCAATGGGCATGGTTGCCACCTGCTTCTGCTTGAAAGACTATGAAGAGCAGGATGGATTCCTCTGCTAAGAGGCCAACGTGGGAACAGTTGATTAGACAGAAAAGCAATTTTGTCAAGTAAAGTAATCAGCGGACGCAACAATGGGAATGTCACAAAATCACAGAATCACAGAACCACCGGGTTGGAAGAGACCTATCGGATCATCAAGTCCAACTATTCCCATCAAACACTAAACCATGTCCCTCAGCACCTCGTCTACTCGTGCCTTAAACATCCCCAGGGAAGGCGAATGAACACCTACCAAGTGACTTGATTCGTAAAGCCAAGGAACATACACCAACTTTCTTCACTCCATTAAAAACTACAGGGTTTTCAGTCCTTGAAAACCGCCAAACATCGTTACCTATTTGTGCCTGCTGAAGGATTTAAGATCCTTATTCTAATTAACAGTTGGGCACTGCGCATTTCTAAAGCAGATGTGACTGACACTCACTTCAAGGGCTATTTGCTCTGCCAGAGAGGTGAATTGTTATCTTGCACATGGCAACGTGATATAGTTGTTTGACCGAGACCGTAAGGTGGGCTGATAAAGCAAATAAAGTTGGTGTGATGACTTATGTTTGATGTTTGACTCATTGCTCGCTATCTCCTTATGAGGAGCGGCTGAGAGAGCTGGGGGTGTTTATCCTGGAGAAGAGGAGGCTGAGGGGAGACCTCATTGCTCTCTGCAACTGCCTGAGAGGAGGTTGTGGAGAGGAGGGAGCTGGGCTCTTCTCCCAAGGGACAGGGGACAGGACAAGAGGGAATGGCCTCAAGCTCCACCAGGGGAGGTTTAGGTTAGAGATTAGGAGGAAGTTTTTCATGGAAAGGGTCATTAGGCATTGGAATATGCTGCCCAGGGAGGTGGTTGATTCACCTTCCCTGGAGGTGTTTAAAGCACGAGTAGACAAGGTCCTGAGGGACATGGTTTAGGGTTTGATGGGAATGGTTGGACTCGATGATCCAGTGTGTCTCTTCCAACCTGCTGATTCTATGATTCTATGTTTTGATTAAAAAGTGGGAAAACTTGGAAGTCCCGTGGCCTGGATGAAACTCCAGCTGACTGGTAGCAATCAAAATGTAATTGTGCACAAAGAAATGGGAATATAGTGAGTGGAGATGTGTCTGTTGGCCTTTCACTTAACATAGGTCAGAGGTTTTGTATCTAGGACTAGAACTGCTGCTATTATATTTTTCAGGATCTGGTGCATAAGGCAGGGGGAGTATCAGCCAAGCAGTGATCAGGGCTGCAGCTAATTAGTGTTATCTCTGTAGCTGACAGAGCAGGATTAATCCGCTTTGATGACAGTCACTGCTTTGTCTAAACCTTTGTCGGGAGAGTCTCAAGAAAGGTGCTGCCATCCAAGCAGCTGGAGGGTATTCTTTTTAAATATTGAAGGGTGTTGACGTAAGAGACTTCGCCTCAGTGGACTCAGCACTGGCTGACCTAGGTTACACAGATAAGCTCCTCACCTACTCTTACAGTGCCTGCTGGAAGCAGAAAACCTCCAGTACAGGTGACCAAGGCGGTGTTGGTGGCGTGAAATTCACCACGCCTAGCAGAGCACGGTAAGCGCTGGAGAAAAGAGGATGCAACGTTTCACTAAGCTGTTCTGTCACGTTCATGAGAAGAAAAACAAGGAAAGCTGGAGGAGTGGCAGAGAAGCACTGCTTACCTCTCCTTACGTGACCGGTAAGGTCACTGTCCCTTACAGCACGGTGGATAACCAAACCCACCTGCAGCATCCGATGTACAAGTTGCTGTTGTCCGGGACTCGTTATGAATGTAATTGTGGCACTAATTAAATCAAGTCCATAACCTGTGTTAGACAAGAGGTTCAGATGGCTGGTGATCATCGTAGTTCTTTCTGCTGCTCTTATGCATTTCTCCTTTAAATCAATCTTTGTAAAATTTTTCTGGCACCAGCTGAATCCATATCCAAATATTTATTGATTTTAGGACCTTGCCAAGCGATATACAATCTTGAAGAGTCCAGTTTGTTACTCAATACTAAGCTAGATGCTTAGTAAGGACTTGGTCATGTGTTTTTGTTATTTACTGATTTCTGTCTGTTCCTCTTCTCTTTTAGAATTTGACTTCCAGTTGTCAAAAAGGGGAAATATTTTTATCTGTTGTTCTCTTCATTGACACCACAATGCAGAAGTATCAAAAATATTATGAAGTCTAAGACGCTAATGAAATATTGGAAAAAATTACATATTTATTTCTAAAAAAGTAGTTATCTTCATTTTTTCTCTGTAATTATATGATCTATGCAGCTTGTTTTAAGGCTGCAGTTCTAGTACTGTGCTGATGTTCTACTGTCAGTGACATAACTGTTAAACGACCCTGTCCCTTAACGTACTCTGTTTTGCTTTGTGGTGTCTTTCAGAGCACTTTCATTTTCTTCAATGAAACCTCCCCTGGTGGAGCTTGAGGTGATTCCCTCTTGTCCTGTTCCCTGTCCCTTGGGAGAAGAGCCCAGCTCCCTCCTCTCCACAACCTCCTCTCAGGTAGTTGTAGAGAGCAATGAGGTCTTGCTTAAGTACTTAATATCTTTCTCAATGATGTTCCATCTAATTGGGTGGCAGTTGATATCATCTCCAGAGGGATTCCTGTCTCTTAGAGTTATCAAGACTTATCTCCAAAGGCTGAGGATCTGTCTTTTTCTGAAATCCCTTATTAATTCCTTCAATCTGCTTGGCTTCTTTACCTTCTAAGTCTATGCTACCAACTCCATTATCCCATCAGTGGAGCAACCAAGCAACAATTGGCTCACCTTGACAATGGCTGAAGTATTTTCTTAGAATTTGCAGCTCCTTCATAGATAATGGTTGCATCTGGTTTTGATTGTCCTGAATTATTCTGCTGTGATGACACTGAGCTTGAAGGGTCCCTTTTTGGTGGATGATTCAATGGTCTTAGAGAACTCTAATGGTAAAAGACTTGGTGTTTGTGAAGTACTTGAAATTGGCAAAGGACTTGACAGCCGTAATGAGCCTGGAAATGGTACAGGACTCGATGGTCATGATGAAGGTGGCAGTGGTGAAGGGTTGTGATGGCCTCGATGGTTGTTCAGGACTGGATGATTGTGATGAACTTGGCAGTGGTGCAGGACTCAAAGGCTGTGATGAAGTTGGCAGTTGTGGAAGACTTGATGGTCATGGTGAAGTTTCTGGTCACTGTGAAGAACCTTCTCCTGGGTCGTCTTCTTGCTCTGGAACATAAACTGTTTCTTCTTCACCCTCATCATCATCCCCATCTTTGCTAACGACCCGTTCGAGTTGTTTCTCCTCCTCTCCTGAGGTTTGTTTATATACTTCTTCACAGGAGCAACTGAATCACAGAATCACAAGGTTGGACAAGACCTCCAGGATCATCGAGTCCAACCATTCCTGTCAAAGCTGACACCAGTGTGGGGCCAGTGAGCGTGTCTGTAGTGGGTATCCAAGTGCCTGCCTCAAATAGATTTAGTTCATATTAGGTGGCTGATTCTCTGATAGCCTCCAGTGCAGCTATAGTGTTTGTGGCCACTGACAAAGGTTTAGGTGGAGTAGTTGTCTGTGTGGCTACTGTACTTGGGAAGGCTGGTGTTGTCCATGTAGAATCATAGAATCACCAGGTTGGAAGAGACCCATCGGATCATCAAGTCCAACCATTCCCATCAATCACTAACCCATGTCCCTCAGCACCTTGTCCACCCAGCCCTTAAACCCCTCCAGGGAAGGTGAATCAACCCCCTCCCTGGGCAGCCTGTTCCAATGCCCAATGACCCTTTCCATGAAAAACTTCTTCCTAATCTCTAGCCTAAATCTCCCCTGGTGGAGCTTGAGGCCATTCCCCCTTGTCCCGTTCCCTGTCACTTGGGAGAAGAGCCCAGCTCCCTCCTCTCCACAACCTCCTCTCAGGTAGTTGCAGAGAGCAATGAGGTCTCCCCTCAGCCTCCTCTTCTCCACGATAAACACCCCCAGCTCTCTCAGCCGTTCCTCATCAGGCCTGTTCTCCAGCCCCTTCCCCAGCTTCGTTGCTCTTCTCTGCACTCGCTCCAGAGCCTCAACATCCTTCTTGTGCTGAGGGGCCCACAACTGACCCCAGGATTCCAGGAGCGGTCTCACCAGTGCCGAGTCCAGAGGGAGAAGAACCTCCCTGGCCCTGCTGGTCACACCGTGTCTGATCCAAGCCAAGATGCCATTGGCCTTCTTGGCCACCTGGGCCACTGCTGGCTCATGGTCAGTCGCTGTCAACCAACACCCCCAGGTCCTATCTTATTCCAGACAAAGCCTTAGTGCACTTAGAGACAAGGCTCAAGAAGCAATGCCAAAAATTCTCAGGTAAGGCCATAGCAATACACGTATTGCAAGGTATATTACAGTGGGGCCACAAATCACAATTATCACTATCATCCAGTGCATAAAATTGATACCTGCCGGAACGATGATCCAGTGGGTTTCTTCCAACCTAGTTATTCTATGATTCTATGAAGAGAGCAAGTAAGCCATAACATCTTTCCTGTCTCATATCTCCGGGGTACATGGTTTAGTGTTTGATAGGAATGGTTGGACTCAATGATCCAGTGGGTCTCTTCCAACCTGGTGATTCTATGATTCTATGATCACTTTAGAGAAGAATGCTGTCTCAAAAACTCGCAGTTAGCTTTCAGAAAAAATGAAGTTACTCAGAGTGACTGAGTTAAGAGTCAGAAGTTGATGCTACTTTAACTCAAACCACAACATAGGCTAAAAAATATTGCAAATAAACCAAGAAAGTCCTCTCAGGGCAGTGCTGTGACACTCCATCAGCAGCAGAGGGTGGGGGATGTGATTTTTTTTTTTTTTGTCTTGGATCCTGACTGTCTCATTGTTCTCTTACTTCACTATGTATCATGAAATGCTGTATTATCACAATAAAGTCACAGTTTCCAAACTTCACACTTTTGTATGTTTTCCTTTCACTTCTACTGCTAACAATTATTTTTTTTTAAAAAAGTGCTTTTCAACACTGTTCAGATTCTGGTGCTCGACCCTATGGTGAAGTCATCATCTCAAATTTACATCATCACAGTCCGTTGCCCTGGAAATTGCTAATGGCAAAGTTCAGGCTTTGTACTCCCACACAACAACCACTTAAAGACTGACAGTGTAAAATTCGTGTTTAGCAACCACACTTTCTCTGTTAGACATCATTAAGCTGACCAAGAAATGTGTTATAAGAAACATTCATACTTCAGGCATGTAACAATTTAAATTTAGCATTTAATGATGCGAGATCCCAAGTGAAAACTGAGTTGCAGTTTTTCTAAGGGCAGCTTAAAAGTAGTAACAATATAGTTAATTTTTTTTTTTTTTTTAAAAATTAAAATTATTTACAGGATTGATAAGAAGTTCTGTTTTTCAAAGTAGCTTGGAAAAATTATAATTAAAAAAAAAACCTCCCGTCCGTTTTGATTTTGAACATTCTATGCCCAAGAAAATAGAGGGTGAAAAAAAGAAATAGGAAAGAATAAAGAAATAGGAAAGAATATCTTAATACTTTTATTTTTAAACAAACTGAGTGACTATTTATCTTTTTCCATCTGATTTTTCTCCTTACAGATTGTAACTGTATAAGGTAACACCTTGCAAGAGCATGTTTGGTTTTTTTTCTAAAAACCATCACAAATCATAGTGATTAAGTACAGACTGATTTGTCACAGATGTACCCCTCACATTCCTCATTTAATCTGGATTTCAATATGTGGCTGGAGGGAGAGCGCCGGGTGGTTTGACCTACAACACTTTCATCACGATGACACTCTTATCTGGCAGCTGGATTCAGTGTCAGCTGAACCCGGTTGGGCTTTCAATCAAGCCTTTAGTCTCGTCTTCAGCAAAACAACTTGAGGTCTCTGCTTTCCAGCTGTCTGAGGACGATTGGTGCGCAGCTGCAAGCTGCTCAGCTCGAATTCACCCCTCATAGAATGGATGTCAGGCAACCTGAGAGGTGGTGATGTCTATCTGCCCGTCTAATGAAGGGCTCATTACTCTTATCGCAAAATGGTTTGCTAGACCCAGGATTTTACCGGAATAATAACACTATATCTTGAAATTGAAGGTAACCATGGCGACTTAAAACGCTTCGCTCTGTTTGTGAGCCAAGAGGCTGCCTTATCCAGAAATGGCCACCTCAGTTCGCTTCTGCAGCTCTGTCTCGTTGGGCTGCGGTGAGTGCTGCTGTTAATTAGGTCTTGAAAAGAGCTGAAAGCCTCAGACAGTGTTTACCACAGCAGCTTGCCTCTTGCCTGGGCTGGACTTCTGGGTCTCTCTATTTCTTACACGCTGTAGCCTGTATTTCCTTTTCCATGTTATAATTCACGAGTCTGAATTTCTGACAGATCTGAGTTTGATTGCTTCAGGGTTTTTTTTCCTCAATCTATGTGTTTCTTTGCTGTAGGATGATGACCAAGCGGTGTTCACCCTTTTCTCCTGGAAGAGAAATCTAGAAGCACGAGATGTGTCTGCTCACAACAGAATTACCATACGGCACAAGCTGCTTTACTTCATGTCTGGATGACACGTTTGTGATGTGTCCATCAGGGCACGATGTGAGGCACCTCTAATTAAACACTTACCTCACCAGCTTGGCAGGGGTACAGGATCCGTTGGCTGGTAGCAGGTGATTCTTTCACAGCCATGAAATTGTGGCAACTTCTGTGGTTGTTTTTTATTTCAGATGAGGTAATTGCAAAATAATTCAGGCTGGGAGGGACTTTAGGAGATCTCTAGTCCAGGGTCAGCATCTCAGGTCAGACAAGGTAGCTCAGGGCTTGAAACTCTCCAAGGGAAAAACTGCATGATGACTCTGCCACTGTTTGAGTGTCCTCACAAGCAAAAAGGTTATTCTTAAATCCAATTTGAACCACTCATGTCAAATTATGTCCCTTTGTCTCTCATCCTATTCCCATGCACCACTGGGAAGAACCCTGGCTCCACCTTTTATTGTTTTCTCAGCCCTAAGACATAACACACATTTTACAATGGGCAGAGGAAATCAACAGAGTCAAAACTGTAATTCCAATGTGGGAACAGCAGATCTCACATTTCTATCAGCTGATAAATGAAAAAAAAAAAATGTTGTCAGGCAATAATACAGCACATCTGGTAAATTTTACTACGGATCTTATACCACATTGTGTTACCTGGAGGCTGTATGATCCGTAAGCTTCTGAAGCAGTTTTAGTCACCTTAGAATCATGTAATAATAAAATACTTTGGGTTGGAATGAACCTTAAGGATCATTTATTGCCAGCCCTCACCCTGAGGATTTTGAGTTATTTGTGTTGTTCCAAGACTGTGGAGACAAACGACAAACCCATCACACTGCGGAAGAGGCAGAGACTAGTTTTAAAGTCAGAAGAGAGAACGGTTTTGGAGCTTCTCCTAATCAAAAAATAAGAATTCCAATCATGCTAGATGGCATTAGCCATCTCTAAGCAGGTGGAAGAGGAAGATGATTTTCTGAGTTGTTTCTACAGATTAGATAGAGTTTTCACAGAATCACAGAATCACAGAATCACCGGGTTGGAAGAGACCCATCGGATCATTGAGTCCAACCATTCCTATCAAACACTAACCCATGTCCCTCAGCACCTCTTCCACCCAGCCCTTAAAACCCTCCAGGGAAGGCGAATCAACCACCTCCCTGGGCAGCATATTCCAGTGCCCAATGACCCTTTCCGTAAAAAACTTCCTGCTAATCTCTAGATACGAGCTCGCTGCTGTGACTCCAGAGGGTAAATATATACTAACAGGACAGCTCATCTTCAGAATGAGCCAAGGCTGGAGGTCATGGCCGCAGAGACAGAGAAGGTGGGAGATGGGAGGCTATTTGCATCAAGGAACCACTTTTTTTTTGCAGTCAACAAGCTGGTCTTGTTTAACCTAGAGAAGAGAGGTTCCTGGGAGACCTTATAGCAGCCTCGCAGTACTTAAAGGGGGATGCAGGGAAGCTGGGGAGGGGGCTCTTTTGGGGGGAGTGCAGTCGTAGGATGAGGGGAGGAGGTTTTAAACTGAAAGAGGGGAGATTTTGTTTAGGTATTAGGAAGAAATTTTTTACTGTGAGGGGAGTGAGGCCCTGGCCCATGTGGCACAGACAAGTGGTGGCTGCTCCAATGCCCTGAGGAATTCAAAGCCAGGTTGGATGAGGCTTTGAACAACCAGAACAACTTTTTTTTCCACAGAAACAGTGGGAATAAAGGACATCATCAACATTTTATATCCAATTTGATACAGTTATGAAATAGATAATTTACTGTGATATTTGCCACAGCAAAAGGCTGGACTCAATAACTCTAGAATCATAGAATCAGAGAATCATAGAATCACCAGGTTGGAAGAGACCCACCGGATCATCAAGTCCAACCATAAAGAGGTTCACTTCTCTGCCAGTTTCTTGTGGGCTTCTTCTCCCAGCTTCTCTCTTCATTCCTTAAACTTTTCAGTTTCACTATAAATATATTTCACTATTTCTTATTATCAGCTGGCAGAGATATTTAAGAGCAGGATAGAAAAGCGTAAGAGGGTTGTAAAGCATCCTGTAGAGAACGGGAAGGGTGCCACTGCTGGTGAGTGTTATTTGTGAGACATCCACTAGTACAGAAACTGCCGTCCTTCTAGAACTGAAAGAGAAGTTTTCACAAGGCATCAGTCCCTCTTCTCTCTGGATTGTCTTTTCCAGAATGCAAAAGCAAGAGGGACGAGGGGAGCCTCACAGGTTGGACTGGAAAGGCCAAGGGGTGGTTGTGAGTGGAAGTTTGAAGGCGTTTCGAGCAGTGCACTGGAGTGAAGGGCAAAAATCACACATCATATAGACTTTTTCCAAAAAACTCAATAAAAGACATACAAGAGATTCTTGAGAGGGGACTTCATTGCTCTCTACAACTACCTGAGAGGAGGTTGTGGAGAGGAGGGAGCTGGGCTCTTCTCCCAAGGGACAGGGGACAGGACAAGAGGGAATGGCCTCAAGCTCCACCAGGGGAGATTTAGGCTAGAGATTAGGAGGAAGTTTTTCACACAAACGGTCATTGGGCACTGGAACAGGCTGCCCAGGGAGGGGGTTGATTCACCTTCCCTGGAGGGGTTTAAGGCACGAGTAGACAAGGTCCTGAGGGACATGGGTTAGTGTTTGGTGGGAATGGTTGGACTTGATGATCTGATGGGTCTCATCCAACCTGGTGATTCTATGATTCTATGATTCTATGATGTAAGTTTTTAGGAAGCATACGACGTCTCAGCCACAGTCATTGACTTACATGAAGCCACTCCATGTGTTTGAAAGTGTACATGATGTTTGTGTTTCCCTGAAGTAAATTCCTGTTTTTTCCATCTCCTCTGAGAAACAATGAATGCTAAATGAAACAATCCAGAAAAACTTGTCTTATGAGTTTATTGTATGCAATTTTTGGCAGTAGTATCAGTGCTGGGATAAACCAGCAGGAACTGCAGTGCCTTACTGAGGTGTATAAAGGTACTCAATAAAACTGTGCACCTCTTGAGTTAGTGAATCATTCACATTTCACTTTGAACCTATGCTGAAATTTATTTAAGCTGGCCAGATCCTTGTTGACTTCAAAAACTTGGGATGAGACTTTTAGTCATCATTACATCCTACTCACCTGAGAGAGCAATTCTTCTACAGAACTGCAAAGAAAATAAACTGATCTCAAAAATAGGTTATCCAAGCAGTTGCAAAACCTATCTGAAAATAGCATAGTCCGAGGAAAAGAATGATTCCTTTATCAATAATATTTTTGAAGAACAACTTTGTGGAAACTTTCACAGAATCATAGAATCACCAGGCTGGAAGAAACCCACTGGATCATCGAGTCCAACTGTTCCCATAAATCACTAACCCATGTCCCTCAGCACCTCGTCTATCCGTGCCTTAAACCCCTCCAGGGAAGGTGAATCAACCACCTCCCTGGGCAGCCTCTGACAGTGACCAGTGACCCTTTCCATGAAAAACTTCCTCATAATGTCCAGCCTGGACCTCTCCTGGTAGAGCTTGAGGCCATTCCCCCTCGTCCTGTCCCCTGTCCCTTGGGAGAAGAGCCCAGCTCCCTCCTCTCTACAACCTCCTCTCAGGCAGTTGCAGAGAGCAATGAGGTCTCCCCTCAGCCTCCTCTTCTCCAGGATAAACACCCCCAGCTCTCTCATCTGCTCCTCATCAGGCCTGTTCTCCAGCCCCTTCCCCAGCTTTGTCGATCTTCTCTGGACTCTCTCCAGAGCCTCAACGGTTACATAGCAGTTACATAGAAAAATTGTAATTGTGTTATGAGAGACTAATCAAAATTTGTTGTTTCTGTTTCTACTTCTGCTTAGAAAAGATTCAAATCAATGTAGAAAGTTTAGGCTGTAATAAATTAGAACCTGAATCTTGGAGCTCAAAGAAAGACCACTTAGGAGGCTATAAAGTCTAGTGAAGGTAAGTCAAACACACTGACAAAACCAAATCGTAGAATCATAGAATCACAGAATCACCAGGTTGGAAGAGACCCACCAGATCATGGAGTCCAACCATTCCCATCAATCACTAACCCATGTCCCTCAGCACCTCGTCCACCTGTGCCTTAAACTCCTCCAGGGAAGGTGAATCAACCCCCTCCCTGGGCAGCCTCTGACAGTGCCCAATGACCTTTCTGTGAGAAACTTTTTCCTAATCTCTAGCCTAAATCTCCCCTGGTGGAGCTTGAGGCCATTCCCTCTCATCCTGTCCCCTGTCCCTTGGGAGAAGAGCCCAGCTCCCTCCTCTCCACAACCTCCTCTCAGGGAGTTGTAGAGAGCAATGAAAATATAGACAAGTTAAGTTTACCTAAAATAGCTCTGTGTCAAAAATTGTTCAAATTTAGTATCATGCTGAGATCGGGTGATTTATAACCCCTAGAATGCCCCTTTTGAAGTGAAACTTCCACAAATGGCGAGCTTACTCACCACCCTTTGAACTGAACCGGGAGCACTGTGGTCAGCCTCAGTAAGAGGAGTTTAAGACATCTTGGTTTTTGTGTTTTCTCTTCTGAATTCTGTGAGCCCACATCTGCTTGTCTTTGAAACTGAAGGTACTGCTATATAGGTGGAAAATTTGGGACTAAGACTAAATATGGTAATTTAATATTTTTTTCAAGTGATTTTATCAGGAAAATGTTTTCTCTGTGTCTTAGAGCTCACTGTGTACATTAACGCATGCATTAAATTATACAGCTTAGCTATGCCTAACAGTCTAATATAAAAAATTACGCAAGAGTGAAGAGGAGGAAAGAAAATCCTAAGTGTGTCGTGATACCATCCTTGCTTTACTACGTCTGAGCACAATTATGTTGTGATATTTTTCTCTTTGATGAAGCATATTTATCATAGAATCATAGAATCACCAGGTTGGAAGAGACCCACTGGATCATTGAGTCCAACAGTTTCTATAAGAATATTTCAGGAATTTCAGATTAAAATTAAAAAAATGTATAGAAAACATGCCATGTAAACACCAAAAAAAGTTTTCTAATGGACCCCTTGCCCCCGTGCGTGGGATGAGAGCGATCCAGGAGGGGCTGCGGTTGTGCCGTGTCCCAGACACCTCCAGACTGGGTCAACTGGGGAGCAGGAGCTGGTGTAACGAGCTGCTGTTCTGAAGAGGCTTTGCCTACCCCTTGGCAGCCCATAAATAAATTGCTGTAGCTTAATTTCTTCCATGAGAAATGAGAAGTGGTTTTTGTCTTTGTGTTATGCAACACAGTGAAAAGGAGAAAGATTTTTCACTCGAATCTCTGCTGTAGCGAGAAAAGTCTTGCGGGTTCTCTTGGAGCCCGGCTGAGCAATTCCCCAAGCGCTGCTATTTCAGTTGAAAATGGTGTGAAAACTCTCAAGGGCTTTCTGGGACCCTCTTTACAGTGAAAAACTAGCACCTGTCAGGCTAAAACTTTAGCATAAACTTCGAATGCTACGGTAAAAGTAGCATATAATATAAGGTTATGCTTTACACCAAACAGAAATTGAAATGCTGCATATTTAGTCATCTTTGCATTCAGGAACAGCTTTGAGGATGTTATTTCAAAATTCAGATTTTTTAACCTTTGTTGTGAAATAGAAAGACTTAGTCCTTAACCAACTATATCACTTTCTATTTACGCCTCCTCTGCTAAGAGCTGACACGGAGTTACTGTTTCTTATAATGTAAATTCACGTAGCCACTATATAGCGAGGAAAGTATGAATCTCCTGCTACCTCGTTTTCAGCTGTAAGACCTTATTTGTTCATCACTATGGCAACTGCTGCCCCAGCCCAGCTTAATAGGGTGCTTGTCTAGACAGCATTAAACATATCTGCACTTAAGTGTGTCTGGTTTTAACAGCCAGGTGTGCAGGAGGTGCTGGGGAGGGAAGAGGGGAAGCAGAAAACGGAGGAGTAAAAGAGGAGTAAAAGCACTTCAGAAGTCACTGCGCTCCACACGAGATGTTTTAATTATGGAAACTTTTCCTGGGGTACATACGGCCTTAAAATGCATTCCTTGCTCAGGATGCCAGACCGATTTCTAAATTATTTTTAAGGGCTACCAGCACCTGAGGGCCCCTCTGGGAGAAGAAGTTTCTCTGAGAGGCAGAAGTGCCTTTCATATTTCCTATGTAGAAGTGTGATGCCTCTGGGACTGACCAAGGTCAGCAGGTCCTGGCAAGAATCTGAGGAAAAGCCTTATTTCTGATACAGATCTGCAAGTTGGATCTTGGGAAAAGAGAATAAAGCTCCTCAACACTGTCTCCTCCCCATCACAAGAGGCACCTGTGGAAGGGGACAATATCTTAGAATCATAGAATCACCAGGTTGGAAGAGACTCATCGGATCATGGAGTCCAACCATTCCTATCAATCACTAACCCATGTCCCTCAGCACCTCGTCCACCCGGCCCTTAAACCCTTCCAGGGAAGGTAAATCAACCACCTCCCTGGGCAGCCTCTGACACTGCCCAGTGACCCTTTCTGTGATTTTTTTTTTCCTAATGTTCAGCCTAAACCTCCCCTGGTGGAGCTTGAGGCTGTTCCCTCTCGTCCTGTCCCCTGTCCCTTGGGAGAAGAGCCCAGCTCCCTCCTCTTCACAACCTCCTCTCAGGGAGTTGCAGAGAGCAATGAGGTCTCCCCTCAGCCTCCTCTCAGGCAGTGGAGGAACTGAGCCGCTGTAAACTGAGAACTGCACAACTTCAGCTGAATGCTGTCCGTGTAAGCAGTTTATTCACTGAAATAAGGCAGTTCAGTCATCCTGAAACTTGTATGAATGTGTTCGTCTCAGGAAGTACTTTACGTGCAACAGGAGAAACGCCTATTTTCAGCGTTCATTCCACAGTTAAAGAGGGCACAGCCTGATGGCGAGTTAAGATATGAGACGCACAGACCTGATTGTCTGATCTTCCCAGAAAATATCTCAAACATTATGCTAGCACGTGTTTGGGACTGCTGGACTGTCAATGTGTGTTTTCTGGAATTATTCTTAGTAGGCACACGCAGACTAGAGCAGATCCAGCTGACATCCAGACACGGACCAGCCTGAGCCTCTCCCCAGGAACATCTAAGCAGGCGTCCTTCTACCTCTTCTGTTCCCACTGCACATGATACACGCAAGTACTCACTGAACCATAAAAATAAGAGTTTTGAAACATTCTCCTTGAAGGCAGATGGTAAAATACCCCTGGCAGAGGCAAGAGTTGCAGTAACTTTCCCATCACGGAAGTGGGAAGCAACAGCATTAATCAAATCCTTCATTCCTATTTATATTGTTTTCTGTAAAAAGGATGAAAAACCTAACAATTATTTCCAATCTAAACCAAGCAAACACATGAGGATGCAAGAAGGCAGGGGAGAAGAACAAAAAATGAAGTAGGAAGAGTCAGTCTTAATTTTTGCTTAACTAAAAAGCTTTTAGATTTCATAGTGCTTAGTCAATGACCCTCATAGAAAGGGTCGTTGGAACAGGCTGCCCAGGGAGGGGGTTGATTCACCCTCCCTGGAGGGGTTTAAGGGATGGGTGGATGAGGTGCTGAGGGACATGGGTTAGTGATTGATGGAAATGGTTGGACTCGATGATCCGGTGGGTCTCTTCCAGCCCGGTGATTCTATGATTCTATGATTCTTTTTCTTATTTTACTAAGAGAAAAATGATTGTGGAGGACGTTGGCAGGCGCCAGCCTTCTGCCTGGCACTAGGCAACAGGGAAATACAGAAGTGTCCAGAATCAATGCAGAGACAATACCTGCTGGCAAAGAAGCTGATCACAGGGATGATGTTTTTTATCTACCTGCGATGCCAACAGGCTGCTGGTGTGTTGTGGGTCTGACTGGTTGCCAGCGCCGTTCAAAAAGCGAGTGTCTCCCTTTGAAGAAAAGACAAGGCTGCTGGTAGAAACACACACTCAGCACATTCCCAATGCCACTATGTCTAGACAGACTATTATTGAATCCATGAGAAAATACTCTCCTAGTGGAAACACTAGCCACTGCCTCCCAGCGCTGTGTCCTTCTTGTTTGACACACAAGGCAATGCAGCTTGCATTTTATGAAACACATTGGGTAGGCTGAGAGAAAAAAAAAGGGCTGGTTTTTAATAAAAGCAGTGTTAGGTGATCATGTGTTCGGTTATCTGGCTAGGTCCACTGCAACGCAGCCATTTGCCCCTTCTATAGCTGCCCCAAACTCATTCTGTCTTTATATTTTGTGATGTTTATACATTTTTAAATTTGTAAATCATGATGTAGAAAGATAAACAATCAGTTCTTTTAAAGTTTTGATAAGCAGCGATCTGTAATTGAGCCTCTGTATCTGAGGCGGTTTCCTCAGGTTTCATTGAAGCTGTGTCTGAGGACCTTGTAACTATACACATAGAATCATAGAATCACCAGGTTGGAAGAGACCCATCGGATCATCGAGTCCAACCATTCCCATCAATCACTAACCTATGTCCCTCAGCACCTCGTCTACTCGTGCCTTAAACCCCTCCGGGGAAGGGGAATCAACCCCCTCCCTGGGCAGCCTCTGACACTGCCCAATGACTCTTTCCATGAAAAACTTCCTCCTAATTTCCAGCCTAAATCTCCCCTGGTGGAGCTTGAGGCCATTCCCTCTCATCCTGTCCCCTGTCCCTTGGGAGAAGAGCCCAGCTCCCTCCTCTCTACAACCTCCTTTCAGGGAGTTGTAGAGAGCAATATAAAAGTATAGGATGTCAATAGAAAAATTGCTTGGGTTTTTGTGTGGCTTCTCTTAAGGTTTTGCTTTGTGTTAAGAACATTTGAAGCTGTTTTGAAAGTCCATAATAAAAATCCAAGAAGGCAGGTAGCTTCAAAGGGAAAAGCTGTATTTACTAAACGATATCTTATGGCCTCAAGCTCCTCCAGGGGAGATTTAGGCTAGAGATTAGGAGGAAGTTTTTCACAGAAAGGGTCATTGGGCATTGGAACAGGCTGCCCAGGGAAGGGGTTGATTCACTTTCCCTGGAGGGGTTTAAGGGACAGGTGGACGAGGTGCTGAGGGACATGGGTTAGTGTTTGATAGGAATGGTTGGACTCGACGATCCGATGGGTCTCTTCCAACCTGGTGATTCTATGATTCTATGATTCTAATTACATTGTGTAAACCTTCCCTACCCCAACGATCCCATTGTTTGTACAGCAACCTCATGCCAGCCTGGGTGTCACTGTGGGGCAGACATTGACCATCTGTTTAACATACAATATTAATACATCCAGTGGCTTTGTGATAGGAA
The DNA here is from genome assembly GCA_013389865.1 of Piaya cayana. Classification (NCBI taxonomy): domain Eukaryota; kingdom Metazoa; phylum Chordata; class Aves; order Cuculiformes; family Coccyzidae; genus Piaya; species Piaya cayana. The sequence continues at coordinate 27,913 of WAAB01012645.1, forward strand.
AAACCTCTCGTCTGCCTAACGCTTTACCCGCGCCTTAAAATAAGAGTGACCGCCTGGTGTAAGTCACTCTGATGAAGCCACGTGAACTACCTGTAGCTGTTTGAAAATTCCTGAATTTTCTGAAGCCGGTGTTGTTTTTCTTTGGGGTTGCAATTAAGCTCACAAGAAACATAATGAGAGCAGCAGCATTTACAAGGGTACTGTTGCTAGGCTTCTGTGTGCAGGGTCCTATCAAGTTAGTCCCAGCAGTTACCAGAGAGAGTTGGCACACCACCTTCTGCTTAAACTTCTTGAGTTTCCTTTGTTTAAAGGCTCTGGGGGAGAGCAAAACAGCTTCCAAAGACACCAAGTGCCTGAGCTGACGCATTATTTGAAGAGCTTAATATTCTCCATCAGGAAGCCAGGCTACCAATGAATGCCGTTAAGGCATATAATATAGAAATGATTGTATATGAGTAAGGATCTAATCTCAGTGTTAGTGTTTGCTCTAGGAAAATTACCATCTGTGCTTAATAAATGATGTAACTCTCCAGCCGAATATGATTTTTGTGTGAATGAAGCCACTACCCTTTCTGAGGCAAACTGAATTGTCGGGATGCTTCCCGCTGTTCGGCAGAAAGTGCAGATGAAGAGGCATATTTTGAATATTTTTTCGCCTTCCCTGGAGGGGT
>WAAB01012646.1:1651-15990 GCA_013389865.1 Piaya cayana
GTTTTTTTTTTAACTATGCTCCTTTCAGTGTGAAAATAGATTATTTACCGAACAACATGGACTACATAGGTTACCTTAGAATTAAAAGGAAGATATAATTAATAAATGTTTCCTCTTGTTCTACATGAAATACTTGTATTTTGTATGATACGCATCTGCTAGGGGTAGCTTATTGTTAGTCTTGTTTGAGCAAAACATGAGTCCCATCTCTTTAATAACACTTTAATTTCATGTGAATGCTTGGTATGTTTTGCTCTGAAATTCTTATTGGTACCTTCAGTTGATGTCAGTGTGATCGTTGTCTGCAGTGGATGCTGTACTGGATCAGCAAATTCTGCATGTGAATTAGTTGTGGTAATTTTAGACTTCTGGGCATTAGAAATCAGAATTCAACATCTGGTATCCTAGTTTTCATAAGCACACAAACTGCATGTGTGTGTGCTGAGGCATAAATATACTCTAGTATGTATTTATGGATGTGGTGACTGGGCTTATACAGAAGCTTGTTGTGGGAATCTTAGGTCATAAATATAGAATCGTAGAATTATAGACTCATAGAATAGTTTGGGTTGGAAGGGCCTTTAAAGATCCTCCAGTCCCACCCCTGCCATGGGCAGGGACACCTCCTGCTGGATCAGGGGCTCCAAGCCCCATCCAACCTGGCCTTGAACCCCTCCAGGGATGGAACAGCCACAGTTTCCCTGGGCAACCTGTTCCAGTGTTTCCCCGCTCTCATGGCGAAGAAATTCCTCTTTATATCTAGTCTAAATCTGCCCCTCTACAGTTTATACCTGTTGCCCCCAGTCCTATCAATACAAGCCTGTGTAAAAAGTTCCTCCTCATACCTACCTGTGTATGCCTCTCAGTAAAAAACAGAATACATGACAGTACAAAATATGCTTAAATTTCTTGTTCACTACTGGTCTGTTTTCTCCTTGGATTCAGAAGAGTACCTATTTTTCTACATTCCCTATCTAAAAAGTGAATCAGTCCAAGATAAATTAACAGATTCCTCCATTTAATTACAGGCTTAGGTAACGTAGATAAGTTCTGGAGAGTAAATCTAAACCCAATTAAAAAAAAAATGCACAAGTTATGCAAGCAGACATCGATTTTTACTTAAGAAATCCTATTCCCCCTTGAAGGGAGGGCAGGATTAGCCTCCACTTGCTGTGGCAGAACTGGAAGTGAGATTTGCTGAGCAAAATGGGACAGTTGAAGTCTTTTTTTTTCCAACCCTCTTATTTTCCATAATGATCTTTCAGTTTACAGCTTTCAACAGCTCTAGCTCTTACTACTCTGCTTTGGGCTGAACTGTGGAAACCAGGCAGTGACTTTATATTTCTGCAGAGCTGTGTGCTCTTTTCCAAGTGGTTTGCCAGGCACAGCTCTAGCTGGTTTTTTTCCCCATGAAAAGTCCTCTAGGCCTGATTTGAATGTGAGAGATTGAAGCTAACAAAGAGGTTGTAACACAGCGTGATTGTGATTACAGTCATTAGGACGTTCAAAGTTAAAGCTACAACTCTAAAGTTATGACTGCTTTGACCTGAATTTCTATGATTGTGCTTTGGCTTTATATTGTGATCTGATTTCTGCATATGATGACAGGAACTACACTACGTGTTCCTCAATGTTTGTGCCGATTATTAGTGTCCCACATTTGGCTTGTTCTCTATTCTCCCAGGATTTTAAAGATAATTTAAAAATGTGTAATGCTAATATATTGTGTGAGAGTTACAGAAAAGACTGGGTTGTGGCCCTTTGAATGTAGCTGAATTTCAGCCGATAAAATATGTGTTTATAGANAGGATCCAACCTAAATCTCCCCTGGCTGAGCTTGAGGCCATTCCCTCTCACCCTGTCCCCTGTCACTTGGAAGAAGAGGCCACGTCTTTGATACTGGTGTATCAACGTATCATTGTGGGGTGGTTTTTTCATTTTAGCAGACAAAAATAAATAGTTTGGTATGACCCAAACTAAACTTTTGAAAGGCTTTGCTGAAGTTGAAACAAAACATTTTGTCTGAACTAGAAGAAAGGATCATCAAGTGTCTATAAACATTTAAACCAGATCTCTGACCTAGGGCTTCTGTCCCTCAGAACAGTACTATAGTCATCAGAATAGAAGATCATTTGGGGTTTATCTCCATTCATGAATGTTAACCTTAAGCTTTTAAATATTCATAGAATCATAGAATCACCAGGTTGGAAGAGACCCATCAGATCATTGAGTCCAACCATTCCTACCAAACACTAAACCATGTCCCTCAGCACCTCGTCTACCCATGCCTTAAACTCCTCCAGGGAAGGTGAGTCAACCCCCTCACTGGGCNCATCAGGCCTGTTCTCCAGCCCCTTCACCAGCTTCGTTGCTCTTCTCTGGACTCGCTCCAGAGCCTCAACATTCTTCTTATGGTGAGGGGCCCAGAACTGCACACAGTATCTCATTCACTGACATAAGAAGACAGACTCGATAGTTTAGGAGCTAGGATTTGTAAAACTGAGCAACTAAATTAATATTTAACCCTTATTCTGTAAATGAGACCCTCATCATTCAGTGAGGCTGGTGACAGTCATCCCAAACTGCTTTAAGATACAGAGGATGAGAGATTCTTAACATGAGTATAACTAGTTTCAGAGCATGGAAGGACTGGGAAACTATTTCTTGTATATCCTGCAGAGCGTAACAAATAATTGTTAGACTATTGGATAAAAAATATGATAATGTATTTTTTTCATGGGCATAGGCCCACACCACCAGATTTTCTAGAAGAAATGTAGTGCAGTTGATGCAAATTTGGTTTGGAATCAACAGCAATAAAGAAAACAATCTTCCATTTCATTTCTTGAAGGCGTGTCTAGAGGTGTTCTGAAGCTCTTCTTCTAGATGCAATTTCTAGATCTACTAGAACTTACGTGCCAAAGTCAGCTCCCTGAGCACATCCCAAGCATCTTTAAGGATCCACAGACTGAGTAGTTGTTTATGAGACGAGTGCAGGAACCTTACTTGTAGAAGTTTGAATCCTGCGTCATGTCTGTCTGAAAATCTGCCTTTCTTGAATAACTTGACTGCTATGAGGAAATAAATTACATGTTGCAAACTTTTTACATAACCAAGTCATTACATTTTCAGGAAATCAGAATTTTTGTCTCTGAACGTTTTACTTTTATGATATTATGAATATGTCAAATACCACAGATTCGGAAATAGCAAGATTTTGAATAATTTCAGCAACTTACAAATAAAAATTATGCAGTAATTCATGTATTTACCAGTACTTCCATAGATTTTTGAGGTCATAAATTATCATCTTCTACTCTTATGCTGTATAGACAGTGAATGATCTGCTGAAATAAATGTTTGACAATTTTTGACAGCATATGAGAATCCAGTTTTGGGATTTGAAAAAATCCAGGTAAGGTAAAAATTGGGACAGAAGGATTTTGGAAGTTTAGATCAAATGCTTTTGGCTCATTTGTGGCTTTCTAGACTTCTGGTACATCATGCCTAGAGGGAAACCAGAATTATTCACTAATCAAACACTGGCAGCTTCAGAGGTTTTGGAACTTGGGACTGAACCTTGCAGTGTCCACGCCTCCAGCAGGAAATTCAGGTTTCCTGACAAATTTAACATGAGTGATCATTTTCAGACCGGCCTGCCTGCCTGCAAGGGAGGAATCAGCTGAAGTACCTCCCCACAAGGGAGCAAAAAATCACCATTTGTCCTGGAAAGGAGCCTAAAACTCTGGATTTCTCACAGTTGGCAGCCCTGAGGAAGTCCATATGGCAGATATGTGAGCATATCTGGAGACTGAGAGCAGTGGTGACTGGGAAACTTTTGGTATCTTGATCTCAGCTAAGTCTATGATGAGACTCAGCCTTAAATCTATATCCTTCAAAAAGGTGAGGTGGTGACTCACAGAATCACACAGAATCACTGGGTTGGAAGAGACCCACTGGATCATCGAGTCCAACCACTCCCACAAAACACTAAATCATGTCCCTCAGGACCTCGTCTACTCGTAACTTAAACACCCCCAGGGAAGGTGAATCAACCACCTCCCTGGGCAGCATATTCCAGTGCCTAATGACCCTTTCCATAAAAAACTTCCTCCTAATCTCTAACCTAAACCTCCCCTGGCAGAGCTTGAGGCCATTCCCCCNCTGGTTTGGCTAGAGTGCCTGGGTTACTGATGGGATATTCCCATTTTATAGTTTGGAAAAGAGACTCAGGGAAAAATCGTGAAGTTAGTGGGTGATCCTAAGCAGTGAGAACACTGACAGATTCAATAGGATGGTTTCCCAGGCTTCCCTCTGAACTGAACTCCAAGAAACACACAAGACTACAAGAGCTGCTTAGCTGAGGTGTTCAACAGGGCATGGGGCAAGCTAGCAGAAAAATAGATAAGGTCCTGATGAAAACTTGCCCTCTGTTGTTAGAAGTTACTGACCATATCAGAGTACCTCAGCGGTTTTTTGGAAAGTTAATACAGCCTTAAAGGTTGTGTGGCTACAGATTATGTTCTGCCCTTCAGCTACCGCAGGGTAGAAATTGCTTGTGCTCATCTGGCAACCTCATAGCAGTTATTGCCTTACAGATGATGATCTTCGGTCTTTCAAGCGTGGCCCACATCCTTTGTTCATAGATACAGGACTTTGGAATTGGCATGTTCTTCGGATGAGTTGAATCTGCCAGACTACTCAGTCCGCTATATGTAACTGGCCAGTTTCCAACATGGTTTATCACTCCATTAATTTCTGTGCTGTCTGCATATTTCAGTAACTAATCTTCCAGAGCACTGGTGGAGATACTGAATATTGTAGGGCTAAACAAAATACCTGTAGGGTTGTAGCAGAAAGGCTCATATTAAATATAAATATTTTTATAATTTTTGCAAATTTTGTTCAAAAAAAAGTTTTATAGAAAACATCTCTTTGGGGGAGGGCAGAAATAGTTAACTGTTATAAATATGCTGATTTATGAAATACTTACCTTGTTGTTGAAATGCTGAGGAAGAAAAAGCAGAATGTTTAAAAGGTATCTAAGTATATATTATCCTAACACAGAGAGAAATGGACACATTTGNAATGTCCGTGCTCATGGCAGCGGGGCTGGAACTGGATGAGCTTTAATATTCTTTCCAAACCAAACTATTCTAGGATTCTATAACAAGTATTAATTGCCTGCACACAGGTGAACATATTCTTTGTTCATAGGTACAGGACCTTGGAATTGGCATGTTCTTCAGATGAGTCAAATCTGCCAGACAGCTCAAGCCAGTATATGGAACTGACCCGTCTCCAGCATAGTTCATCACTCCATTAATTTCTGTGTTACCTGCATGTTTCAGTAACATAATATTCCAGAGTACTGGTGAAGATACTGGGTGTTATAGAGCTAAAACACTGGGGTTTTATCATTTTTACCCAGAAAAGTGAGATCTAGCATAGAATTTCCTCCAGCTGGTTAATAAATAAATACATAATAAATAAATAATTTAATGATAAATTTATCAGAAGTAATTTTTGGAAACTTTGAGGATACTCCTGTGATTATAGCTGTCATCTGCTACCCCATAGGAATCCTTCACTGCAACATGGTTTTTTTTTCCTTTTCATTTTTCCAACTACTCAACCTCAACTTATTCAAGTCTTGTTTTGTTGTGTTCAGCACACCTTGCAATATAGCAGACCTTTTCTTGTACCCCATCTTATGTATTATTAGAGCACCGATCTCTAACTCTTCAGGGCCTTGTTTGTCTAAATGTTTAACAGCACTAATGCACGTAACGATCATACAGAGTTGTGAGCTCTACTTCTCTCTGCCCACCATCACAAAATAAATCATACCCTGTAATTTGATTATTTTTAATTGCAACTTACCAGGTTTCATTTCTACTGAGACCTTTTAATTTTTTTTAATTCTCAGAATTAAGAATTTAGACCTCTCCATTTTCCCATCTAGAGCATCTCCTTGAAGCCAGGTTAAGAATTTCTTCTCATCCTCTTCCTGATATCTTGCTCTCTGCTTTCATATACAGTATTTTAGGTGTCTCCTCTTAGATACTAGGTTAAAACCCTAACAGCTTAGTCAGCCTGTCCTCCATGTCAACACATTCTCTTCTGGAACAGTGACTTGCTATTCTGCAGAACTGTAATATAAAGGTCATGAATAAAGTAGGGCTACTGAAGCGAACTCCCTGTGAGTCACTAAGGTCCATGTGTCCTTGTTCTGCATGTGAAAACGGTGACAAAGTTGGTGTTTATGTGAGATTAATGACCTCTAGGGTAGAATTTAGTTCTTGGCCATGGAAATGCCGGCAGTAAATCTGGGGATGGCTATGGGAGGCTGGCAGGTGGCCAGCACTTCACAGAACCTGTGTGCATCTCATGTAGAATTTCAGTGCTTGCTCCCAGCATCCAACGTTGACTACATGGAAGGATGAAGGTTTGACATGGCAAAGTCTTGAAGATCTATCAAATAAAGTCAAAGAAAGATTCCATTGGCTAAACCATAAGCACCTACCACCACCTGGAGTGTCACAGAGCATCCAAGACACACATTGCTGTGCATGACAGAGCATCTGTGTAACTAAGGCAGGTAGATCTCTGCCTTTCTGAAGAAGCAGCAGGCTATGTAGAATAAATAAGAAAATTTAAAATAAAACTGAATGCTTGCAGCTTTTAAAATCTTTTTTTCACTTCTTTACCCTGCTTCCATGTCTGGAGTGTGTGGATTCTATAGGGGATGGGGTTTTCCACCTCAACATTTTCTTCCTTGACTGTCACTGTACTTAAAAGCATATTCACAGCATTCTTGAAGCCCTTACTTTAGTTTAGAGAGACAGGCTAATCTGTTTTGCAGTTTGCCCCTTATAAATTTACATAAGACTATCACAACTACCAGGGCAGCATTTCCAGGTTAAGATCATAATGGTTCTTTCAGCAGATCTTTCAGTGGTGACAAATGATGCTAGATGATGTTTTTCAAACTTTTTCGAAGGCTTGGTAGGCTGACGATCAAGTGACCCCACTTCTGGCCTCCTGCCAAGCCTTTACATATTGCAGGAATTAGAAAATAGCATAACATTCTGTTTTCTTATTAGTAAAATGAAAACAATGTCATCATCTAGTGGGTAATCTTCATATTCCAGAGATCCTGGTCTGTGCTTTGATTGGCAACTCAAAAAGCTTCAAATGCATTACAAAGATTAGGAGCTGAGAAACCAGCCAAGGCGTAAACTTAGTGTGTAGGGTAGACAATGTGGATGGGTTAAAGATTAAGATTTGGTTTCAGTGCCTGTAGTAGGTATCTACAGAGACACCAAGTATCTCACGCTATAACCAATGGGGAGCCAGGCAGTATGGGCAAGGGTGGCTAGGAACTGCTTCTGTCCTGCCTGAGGTAACACCTGGTAGCTGATCAGAGGAATTATTCCTTAAGCTTTGGTGGCTGTGTTAATTAGGGATAAGTCCAGCTGCCTAAGCACATGGATATCTGCCAGAGGATATCGGAAACATCTACCCAGAGGGTTGACAGAGGACTCACCTCTACCTTTCTGGACCTTTCCAGTCCGGCTGTTGAAGGCTTGGTGGGATATCTTACAGTATCTCTTATATGAAGATGATGGAAGCTCATGCTCCTAACGCATGTGCACATGGTTATAGGCAGGTGTCTTAATTTAAAAATTAAACCCACTCAAAATGATGCAAAGGTTCCCATCAGAAGGAACCACTGAAGCCCCCTAGCAGAGGCTGATTCAACATTAACTTCTGTGATGTTTGTTTATTTAATAAGATCGTCTCTTTAGCGTGGAATAAATCATGTAGGAACCAGGAAGCAGAACTACATCAGAAGGGCAGAACCTTGTGAGTGATCCTTTCTTTCCACCAAAACCCTGCCGCCCACAAATTTTGTTGCACTGACTCTTTATTCATGATAAAATGAATTGAGGGAGACCTGTAAAACCACTCTTGATTTCTTCTTTGTCAGTCACTTCCTACATTTTTTGTGTGGAGGTGCAGACCAAAGCAAACTAGGTGACTAGAGGGTTAACTGCAAGCCGCTTGGACCTTTTTTTTCCATGTTTTTGCATGAGCTATGTGACATTCTTACCAGATATCAATCCAAGGATATTGCTATAAACCAGTGATTGATTTTCTTTTTTCTGGGGGCACTAGAGCTCCGTGGTCGATTTCAGTGCTTCCTGACCTTTACAATATCATCTCTATGTATGAAACGATGCAGATCCATCTTGCCATCCCATTTTTCCACATCCCAAAGAGCTGATGGATACACAGGCTGCATATATTTTCCCTGACACAGTCTCTCAACGTAGTTCAGTGCAATCTGCTTGTGTCGTAAAAAATTGTAAACTCGAGCTAGCCTAGGCAGGTTACCTTTAAAGTCTGGTGACAACAGTGCTTGGAAGGACAGAAGGAACCATGTGGACTTATGCTAACTGCTATACATCAGGGTTTATGATACTTTCCGAGGTCTAATCTGCAGCCATTCCCCTGTTTGGCAAATATTTAAGACTGATGTATTTTCATTACTGCAAAGAGAGCTAGATAGGATAGATGTGCTGTTAATGAAATGAAGGTAAAGATCTAATCTCATTCCTGAAACTTGAAAAACACATATAAACAGTGAAGCTCATTGGCAAAGGTCGTAAAACTGTGTTAAATAGCATGAAATCTTTGAAGTTTTAATGATTTTTTTATCTCCTTTTTAGTCATTGTTGCTTCCCCTCTATCGTCCTGCAAAGTGTTTTGTTAGAAAGCGACTTGTGGCGTGTGACCCCTTGACTTGAGTTTTAAATTGTATAGGAACCTATTGAATCCTTGTTTCAAAATACACAGCAGTGATCAGGGGTTTGTGTGAGAAATATCCCTTCGAAAAAGAGGAACCGGCACTTAATTGCACATAATTAGCTATGGAAGCAAGGTATGCAAACAGACTAATTAAAGCAGAAATCGCTGCATTCTCTGTTTTAAAATAAACACGAAGATCCTAAAAAAATCCCCTGTAAGGTGGACTTTCCCTTACAGGATAGAATGGAATTAAAATAGCGTCGATAAATTGTGCGAGAGACTGTATCAGTCTGTGCATTGATAGTCTGTGCATGCAGGATAAGAACATTGACTGCCTGCTAATCTATTCCCAGATGGAGGTGGATGCAGACGAGAAGCGCCATCGCACACGCTCCAAAGGTGTTCGAGGTACGTCTCCTGCTTCAGTAAATCACTCAAGGCCCCTGCTCAGGGTGACCTTCATCCCCCAGAATCTCTTTGCGCGATTCATTCTGACCCTTGCTTTTGCGCGACCTTTCTGGTAATATTCTGCAGAAGAGGGGTGCTTGTAATAGATGATAAATTTTTATATATTTTCCATTCTCTTCGCAGTTCCCGTGGAACCAGCCATACAAGAGCTGTTCAGGTTAGTGCTCTGAGTGTAAAATGTATCCCCATTAGCAATTTAGAAAATTCATGCCTTTTAATGGGTATAATGCACTTTCGAGTTCATTGGTGGTTTGCTCATGCCCTGCTGCACTGATGAAATTAATTCCCTCGAGACTTGCTAATAAAAAGCATCCCCTCTTTTTTTTTTTTACTCTCCTTCAGTTATTTGATTTCTCTTTCTGTCTTTGTTGCCCTCCATTTCTGTAATACCTACCGCCTGCTTTTAGTATAATCTTTCTGCAGCCCACCAGCACCTGTATAATTAATTCTCTTTCTTTTGCAGCTGTCCCACGCCTGGCTGTGATGGCAGCGGTCACGTCAGTGGCAAATATGCAAGGCACAGAAGGTAATATCTGTAATTTTTCATAATTTAGTGAAGAGATTTAGTAAACAAGTTAGCTGGCCTGACCTTGATAAACCAAACAGTGATAAAAATCAGCAATTAGGTGTTCTAGAAGCCATTTGGGTTCACCTTTTTTTTTTTTTTCTCCTTTCTGAATGTCACACATAATCTAACATTTTTGCTGAGAAAAGTTCTTCTCGTGGTCAATCTTCTCTTATATTTTTGCATACAATTCTCTTACTTATGTGCTGCATATTAAAATTTGGCCCTCCTGATGTGTTGGTGCCAGTGCAACTTCTGTTATTTAATGTATTTCATAACTGAATGAAAATGAGCCGCTCAATATTTTCAGTTTGATGATCAGGTTAGATTCAGAGGTAAAAGGCCAAGACGAATCGGTGATTAGAAGACTTCAAATGTTGTGTTATAGTCACAAAGACCTTTACTTCACTCTCTAAACCTGCTATGTGGAGACAACGCCTGTAAGAACATGGTTTTCGATGCTTATTTTAAATAATATATCAAGGTAGCACATATTACACATACTGCAAGTGCTTCTTATTAATTTAGAGATCAGTCTTTATGATTCTGTGCCTGTAATGTCAATATTCAAGTGTTGCACATCTGCAGAAACAACGTTCCTTTCTTGAATAATTTGTCCGCGAGTTTCTTGTGCAGAATTTTGAAAATCGAACAGCTCTGGAATACATGAATTTCCCACACGTGCTTTGCATTTCATTTCACGTACTTTATATAACAGCCCGACAGATAAGATTATACAGAGATAAAATGGCTGATGTTTTGGCCACCTCTCTCCTGAAGAGAAGGAGGTATTCAAACCAGTGTTGAACATTCAAACTTCTCCTGAAACTCTTAAGATTTATTTTCATTCTTGACTTTGTCAATACTTATGGTGTATTTCACACCCAATCTGATCAGTACTTTGTAGTGAGGGAATATGGGGTTAATGAATTAAATTGAAATTCAATGTTCATGGTTAAGGCATTTATTTGAAACAGGAAAAGATCTCAGTGACAAGTCAGCCCGCCCATCGCCACTCAGTCCACTCAGGTGCCTTTTTTTCTTAGCAATGAATGAAGCTTAGGGACAAGCCCAGAAAATCCTTGCAAGATTAGAACAAGAAAACCGTTATACCTGACTAAAATTCTTTCAAATTACATTTAAGAATATGACACACAAACTTATCATGTTCAGATTTCTTTTCCGAATCTTTTCTTTCACTCATGAAAATGGTAAAGTTTTTGTGGTTATTATTTGAAGGGCTCAGTTAGATTAGAACACTGATTTAGGAAGAGTAACCAAAATCTTTCTTCTTAAATAGAAATTCACTAGTCACTTCGTATTTCAAATCTCAGGTTTTGTTTGTCTATTTTCTTCATGTAAATACAAACCTCATCAGGAATTAATGAATAGCACCAAATACTCCTTTTCCCTTAGATATTTCATGAGCAGTCAACAGTCAAATTACACGAATACAATGTGCTTACTGGTTACAAGATTGTAGTTAAATGTGTTTCTTCACACTTCATGGGAGTTGTGTGCACATTTTGAAGACAAAAGTCTCAAAACACACAGAAATTAACACTTTAGCTTAAAGAAAACCCCTGAATTTTCCTCTAATTTTCTTCTAAATTGGATTTATTTGTCTCTGCTTGTGTAAAATCACCTTTCTGGGGGAGGAGGGAAGAATCTCTGAGAGATTTTTGAAAGATTACATGCAGTTTTGAGACGTTAATTCCATATTTTGCTTTCTTGACATGATTCTGGTATGTCAGTACACGAACAGACTGAATCTCAGAGCTGTTAATTAAATGAAATTTTGGGCGGATGTGCAAAGAATAAAACTTGGAAATACATCAAAAATTCCTTTTCCTCCTACTGGCTAAAGATTTGGTGGTGGTGGTGAATGTTTTCTTGTCACCCTCTGTGCCAATCCAGTAATCAGAATATATTCAACCAATATGTGTTTTATTTAGAGGTAAAACTCCAAGGTCTTTGTTGAAATTTGCAATGAAAAAGTCTGTTTTCTAAATGAGCTTTACTTATTTTATGTGATCCAACTAACTCCATGTAAATTTAAGTTCTTGAAAGGATCTGAAGGAATTTGTCTTTTTCTTTTTTCCTATTTTGCGATTTGGGTGGGGAAGAGCCTCAAATATTTCTTCCAAGGAAATCAGACTGTCTTAAAAATTTGATGTGTTCAGGGAATTGCGTATCTCAGCTGATGCCGAACTCAATTCTGTTTAGACCTACAGAGCATTTTAATGAGGTGAAGACCTTTCCATTCACAATACCAGACTGGTTCATTATTAGGAATGAAATGTATTTGCTTCCACTAGATGTAGTCAGAGCTCTCTAGAATTATATTTCTTCTGTAACATCTTGAAGCCTCTGGAATTTCTGCTTCTTTTTTTTTTTTTTTTCCTCTTTATTGTAATCTTATCCTTAAAATACCAATGTCACAGTGAAAATGATGTTCGGATGAAAGAAACAGATCATTCCGAATTTTCAGAGAGATTCAGGGGATGAAACACTGTTGTGCTGATAAAATATCAGGTAGAAGGTAAAGGAAATTTTTATCATATGTTGCATAATACAATTACAATTATATATTACAATTATATTTTTAATTATGAAAGAGCTGCAATGATAGTGTTAGCTAGGGAAACAAGCAGGTTTATGTCACTGATATTTCCTTTGAGGTGCATGTGGTGGTACTAGTTAGAGTAACAGTGGTAACAGCTTGTTGTATCATTTCATAGAATCATATGGGTTGGAAGGGACCTTGAAGGTTGTGCAGTTTCACCCCCCTGCCCTGGGCAGGGACTCCTCCCACTGGATCAGGTGCCCAAGCCCCATCCAACCTGGCCTTGAACCCCTCCAGGGATGGGGCAGCCACAGCTTCCCTGGGCAACCTGGACCAGGGCCTCACCACCCTCATGGAAAAGAAATTCCTCCTTATATTTAGTCTAAATCTGCCCCTCCCCAGTTTATACCCATTGCCCCATGTCCTGTCTCTACAAGCTTTTTAAAAAAGTCCTTCCCCATCTTTCCTGTATCCCTTTCAGGTACTGGAAGGTCTCTCTAATGTCTCCTCAGAGCCTTCTCTTCTCCATGCTGAACAACCCTAACTTTCCACCTTTTTTTTTATTTTTCCTTTGTGTCAAATCTTATTTTGAGGCTAAAGCTTGCAGGACTTATTTGGTACTTCGCTCTCAGCTCAGGTTTCTTGCTTAATTGTATCTTGGGCATGCTAACCGACAGCTAACGGGGCAGGCTGCTCTGTAGGGGACTTGAGGGCACGATTCTTGGATATCTAAAATTAGCTTGACCAAAGCGCCTCTCACCAGTGACTGCATAGAAAGTTCAGAAAGGTCACCATCCCTGTTTGGGTAGTGAGGTTGAGAGCCCAAAGGGACGTGGTCTGTTTGCCTTCCTCAGAGCAGACTCATCTAGGTAATACCTAGAAACCTAAAGCTGTCATGGACCCGCCAGCGCTCTTGATGATGCACAGCGTGAGACAGTGCCTAGACAGTAGATTTCACACAGATAGGTCTTCGGTACCTGTTGTTTGTGTTTTTCCAGGCACTTGAGGCCAACTGAACTACTCACGGGTCATGCAGTTAAAGAAATGCATGTGTCTTTGCAATACTGGGTCCTAAAAAAATAAAAATGAAAAACAAGGGTTGGGAAAGAGCTGAAAGGAAAAAAAAACCAAATCAAAACAAACAAAAAAAATCTATATTGACAGTGGTAGAAACAGGAAACAAATTCAGATCCTAGGATTGAAAACCAGACCCTTTCCCTGGGCCACGCTCCTGATAATGTTTAATTTATTCACTTGGTAGCTCTTCAGGTCCGCTGAGCATGGCAGCATTATAATGAACGATACTTTTATACGTTCAGAGTTGCGAATTAATTTTGAACATTAAGGTTGGTCCAGACCCTTGAATACTTTTAGCTGTGAACGATCCATCTGGGTATACAGGAGCTACTCAAACCACACCAGGAGAGTGTTCCCGGAACGTCTGTCGGCTAAGCATACGAAGAAAAACGTAGACTCAAGCATTCTTTCTTTGCAATTAGGAGGAACTTTGCCAGTTTCATTAATCAACTTTAAAGACAACAGGATTTGCATTCTGTGCACACAAATGTAAAAGAGAGTGTGGTTTCTGGTCTAAGTTCTGCAGGCACAAATCCCATAGGTAACCTAGAGTAACTGAGTGGCAACTAGCGTATGTTATTTACGGAGGAGATGTGAATGACAGTCTTAGAAACATTACTCCCTGCTGTGTGGTTGCCCTGAAAACAACCTTAAGCTAATAGCTTGGAACTATATATGTTAATTTAGGGTCCTTTTAATGCCTATATCAGGGCATAATTGAAAGCAGATAAAGCCATTGTATCACAGAATCAAATAATGGGTTGAGTTGGAAGAGACCTTAAAGATCCTCTAGTTCCAACATCCTACCATGGACAGGACCATCTTGCACTAGATCAGGCTTCTCAAAGC
>WAAB01012647.1:0-48649 GCA_013389865.1 Piaya cayana
GACATTGAACAGGGCTGGATCTTTGTGTCCCCCTTCCAACTCAGGACATTCTATAATTCTGTGGAACACCCTACTCAGATGTTCCTTTCCATGTCATTATCAGTATTCACAAAGTATAGCCGGCTTTGAAAACATATCCTACCTTAAGAATAAGAGAATTTCACCTGGGAATGAATAGGTTTTAATAGTTCTCAACAACAGACTGTGGGCTTGCTAATAAGCATGAGAAACCTAATGGATGAGAAACACGAGAAAACTCCAGAAACTAAATGTTGTGAGGATTCATCTTCTTGAATGGCGATTCATGCATGCCATTCCCTTGAGTATTACCAGGAGTTATGAATATAAATCCTAGCACATCAAGAAGGGAATATAACCCCTAGTGGTTAGGAATTAAAAGCATTCTGAGGGGCGCAGAGTCTCATCTTAAGACACAGAGTCACTGTGTGCATCTAAATCCCTGCACACCAAGATGCGGTTGTTAGGATCACAGAAATAACAATGACGATGCAGCCTGTGCGGTGCTTTTGAAATTGGATGGCACAGAGACATATTTCCAAATTAGCGATTTCAAATTGCAGGCGGCAGGCGCATTCAGTTTTCATCCATCCTGTAAGCCTGGAGCTGGTTTCCCTAATACAGCACTTCCCAGATGTTTAGACACCAGGTGTGCTACAGGGTTTTTATTGATGAGATTTTAATTCTTCTCTCTTTTTTTTCCGGTACTGCTTATGATAGGAATCAAGATAACTGCATTGGGTCACATCTTTCACTATCACACAATCTTTCTTTATTCCTTGCATTCCCGATGATGTGTTTAACTCTTTTTACATTGAGTTTGTTGAGATTATACATGTATTTGTGTACAGGGCTTGTTCTTACCTTGAACCAGGATATTAGCTTCTCTGCTCATTCATTTGGAAGCATCATAGAATCACAGAATCATAGGTTGGTTTGGGTTGGAATGGACCTTGAAGATCATCCAGTTCCAATCCCCTGCAATGGGCAGGAAAAATGAGGTCTCCCCTCAGCCTCCTCTTCTCCAGGATAAACCCCCCCAGCTCTCTCAGATGTTCCTCATAAGGCCTGTTCTCCAGCCCCTTCCCCAACTTCATTGCTCTTCTCTGGACACACTCCAGAGCCCCAACATTCTTCTTGTGGTGAGGGGCCCAGAACTGAACACAGGATTCAAGGTGTGAGTTGCTCTCCTAGTTATTCCACTGTCATTTTCATTGCCAAGGAGAAGCCTGAATGATGATCCTACTGGCATCAAAGACACACAGGGGAGGTGGCTCCTGTGACTGGAGTGTCAGAAAGAAAGGATATGCTCTTTCGAAAGGACAGGCGGGGAGACCAGGCAGGGGTGTTGCTCTCTATGTCAGTGACCAGCTGGAGTGCATGGATGCACCTGGGGATGGGTGAGTAGCTTCAGAGTCAGGATTAAAGGAGGATAGAGACAGGCAACGCTATAGTGAGGATCTGCTTCAGGCCACCCAACAAGGACGATCAAGTGGATGAGGCTTACTACAGGCAGAGAGGAGCAGCCTCATGTTCACAAGCCCTTGTCCTCATGACGGACTTCAGCCACCTTGATATCTACAACTACCTGAGGCGAGGTTGTAGAGAGGAGAGAGCTGGGCTCTTCTCCCACGTGACAGGGGACAGGATGAGAGGGAATGGCCTCAAGCTCTGCCAGGGGAGGTTCAGGCTAGACATTATGAAAACATTTTTCACAGAAAGGGTCATTAGGCACTGTCAGATGCTGCCCAGGGAGGGAGTTGATTCACCTTCCCTGGAGGGGTTTAAAGGACAGGTGGACAAGGTGCTGAGGGACATGGTTTAGTGTTTCATGGGAATGGTTGGACTCGATGATCCGGTGGGTCTCTTCCAGCCTGATTGTTCTATGATTCTATGCTAACCAATGCAGGATGTTCCCATGATGCATCGATGATAGTTTCCTTCTCCAAGTGTTAAAGGAGCCAATGAGGAGAGGTGGTATGGTGGTCCTGGTTCAAATCAACAAGGAGGGTGTGATGGGAAACATGAAGCTCAAGGGCAACTTTGGCTGCGGAGACCATGATCTGATGGACTTCAAGATCCTTAAGGCAGCTTGCACATAGCAAGGTTACAGATTGACACCAACCTGAGTGGTGCAGTTGGCACACCTGAGGGACGGGATGCCATCCAGAGGGACCTGGACACTCTTAAGAAGCCTCATGAGGCTCAACAAAGCTCAATTGCAGCATTCAGATATGGAGCCCTCAGCATAGGAGCAATATGGAACTGTTAGATTGAGTCCCTAGGAGGGCTGTGAAGATGATCAGGGGGCTGGAGCGACTCCCATGTAAGGACAGGCTGAGGGAGCTTGGCTTGTTCAGCCTGGCAAGGAGAAGGCTGCAGGGATACCTTATAAGCGACTTTCCAGTACTTAAAGGGGGCTACAGGAAAGATGGGGAGGGATGTTTTACAAGGGTATGTAGTGACAGGACTAAGGTGGCATCAAATTGAAAGAAGGTAGATGTAGATTAGATTTTAGGAAGGAATATTTTCCTATGAGGGTGGGGAGGCACTGGTAGAGGTTGCCCAGAGGAATCATTGATGCCCCATCCCTGGAGGTGTTCAAGGTGGGATTGGATAAGGCTTTGAACAACCTGGTCTAGTGGGAGGTGTCCCTGCCCGTGGAAGGGGATTGGAAATAGATGATCTTTAGGGTCCCTAACAGCTCAAACCATTCTGTGAATCTCTTCTATTATTCTATGAATTTGCTTTTCCTCAAACAAGAAGTGAATGAACACAAATATTCTGTGCTGCCTCTTGAAACACCACAGTGAGTTAATTCATATTTCCTTTTTTTTTTCCAAGTACCAAAACTAGAAACTTGGCCTTGGGAGTCTCACTCAGCCACTGCTGGCAGAGAAACACTGCTGGGTGACATCTGTCATCAGCCACCACTGAGCTGAAACGTTCAGTTTAATGCAATTTGTGCATTAAACAAGCAAATAAACAAAAAGCCTTCCAAGAATTCTCCAAAAGCAGTTTGAAGCAGAAGTAAATACAAGAAAATTAAATACATTTTTCAACCATTCCTGCATCAGAAAAAAAATTGCATCAATTATCACATTAATTTTGTGCTGTCCTCTGCAGAGATTTGTTTGAACTGCAATGTGAAAAATGTCAGGAAGCAATTCTGACCAGTCTAATTGTGGTCTACAGGGCTTGTCTAGACAGAGAATCATAGAATCATAGAATCATAATCACCAGGTTGGAAGAGACCCACCAGATCATCAAGTCCAACCATTCCTATCAAACACTAACCCATGCCCCTCAGCACCTCATACACCTGCACCTTAAACACCTCCAGGGAAGGCGAGTCAACCACCTCCCTGGGCAGCCTCTGACACTGCCCAATGACCCTTCCTGTGAAAAATTTTTTCCTAATGTGGAGCCTGAACCTCCCCTGGTGGAGCTTGAGGCCATTCCCTCTCATCCTGTCACCTGTCACTTGGGAGAAGAGCCCAGCTCCCTCCTCTCCACAACCTCCTTTCAGGTAGTTATAGAGAGCAATAAGGTCTCTTCTCAGCCTCCTATTCTCCAGGATTTTAGGTAGTAGTTTAATCTAGGGGAAAATACCTGATTGAAGCTTGTCTTTTAACTCCTGGAGAAAGATGTATGAGGAAGTCCCTTGAGTAGAACTATGGAGACATTAGAGCAGCTTTCCAGTCGTTAAAGGGGGCTCCAGGAAAGCTCTTTCTCAGGGAGTGCAGAGATAGGAGAAGAGGGAATGGTTTTCAGCTGCAAGAGGGGAGATTTAGATGAGATCTTAGGAAGAAGTGTTTCCTATGAGGTTGAAGAGGCCCTGGCCCAGGTTGCCCAGAGCAGGGGTGCCTGCCCCATCCCTTGAGGGGTTCAAGGCCAGGTTGGATGGGGCTTGGAGCCCCTGATGCAGTGGGAGGTGTCCCTGCCCATGGAAGCAGATTGGAACTGGATCTTCAAGGTCTTTTCCAACCCAAGTGATTCTATGATTCTGTTCTATGATCTGGTCTGGAATGTGCAGTATGTCAGACCTAAGGACCACCCAGACTTACAGTGCTGACTCCATGGAAGCAAAGGGGTGCCCATCACTCTCCGACTGCCTCTGAGATGGACCACTTTGTCCCAACTCGGTGCAGTAGGTTGGAGGTTGGATTTATTTTCCTTCTACAATAAAATCAATCTTTTTTTTTCTGAAAAACCCATCTGTTTGCACTGACTGCTTAAGAACCCTCTAACATTTAATCTAAAATACATCTCCAAACAACAGTTTGCCCCAGACCGTCTAGGAGCTGAAAATCTAGACCACAAAGGTTGTCATTAAAAAAAAATTAATAATTCAGTGTATTATCAAGGAAAGAAAACAACTTACAAGAAATATCTAATAAAAACTTACAGTCTGGCATGATCAGAATATTTGTATAGATCT
The DNA here is from genome assembly GCA_013389865.1 of Piaya cayana. Taxonomy (NCBI): domain Eukaryota; kingdom Metazoa; phylum Chordata; class Aves; order Cuculiformes; family Coccyzidae; genus Piaya; species Piaya cayana. Next base: position 4,460 of record WAAB01012647.1, read on the forward strand.
CAACGCGTTACAAACCTCTCCGTAGTTTCAGATCTTTAGAATTAGCAAATAAGTATTAGCAAATTATAAATGCCCATAATATCACTCCAACCCCCCTCTCCTGCTGTAACAAAATTAAAAAAATAAAGAGGTAGGAAATACCACCACTGTCCTTTAGGATTCTTCAAATTATTCTGTTTTACCAAATATTTGGTTTATTTACAGCTTGCAACAGGCAGGCTGAATTTTAATGCATTTTTTTACCCTCTTATTTTTTCATCTAATAAAAATGTCCTTATCTCCTGACAAACACAATGATGAAAACTGATGGCTTGTTATGCAAACTTTGACCCGCAGCAATAGCCCACTATGTCACCAGCCGGGAAAATTCCAAGCGAAACCAGTTTTGACAATAAGCAATAAAGGAACGGCATTCCAGGGAGGAACTCGCACTTGAGGCTGACAACTAGAGATTAAAAAGGAGGGAGAGAGTGAATTTTAATGATCTGGAATGCTCTGAAAGATACATCTAGTGCAAGTATCAAAAAAATTACACTGAATGCAAACATGGTAGAACCCAAATACTTCTGAAACTCTGAAAAGCTAAAAACGAAGGAAACATTAACTAATATTACACTGCTCCACGATTGGATGCAGTCATTTTAAATAAGTCTTTGCCAAATTTACGAAGGAAAGGCTCGGTGAGCCTCTTAGCCTAGAGAAAAGGAGGCTGAGGGGAGACTTTATCACTGTCCTAAACTCCCTGAAAGGAGGTTGTAGTGAGGTGGGTGCTGGGCTGTTCTCCCAAGTAACAAGCGATGGGATGAGAGGAAATAGCCTCAAGTTGCAGCAGGGGAGGTTTAGATTGGATATCAGGAATAACTTCTTCACTGGAAGGGTTCTCAGGCCCTGACAGAGGCTGCCCAGGAAGGTGGTGGAGTCGTCATCTCTGGAGGGGTTTGAAAGACGGGTAGACAAGGTGCTCAGGGATGTGGTTTAGCGGTGAACAGATATGGTTGAACTTGATGATCTTGAAGGTCTTTTCCTCCCCAGAATTCCTCAAATACTCACAATCCAACCCCAAATCTCCCCAAATCCACCCAAATGCTCCCCAAAGTCCACCCAAAACCTCCAAATCCAACCCCAAACAGGCTAACCAGGGAGATACTTGAGTCACCTTCCCTGGAGGGGTTTAAGGGACGGGTGGATGAGGTGCTGAGGGACATGGGTTAGTGTTTGATAGGAACGGTTGGACCTGATGATCCGATCATCATACTTCAGGAGGGCTCCACTAGCTTGCCCAAAAGCTCTAGATATATTATTAAGGTTTCTCGTAGACATTTGACCATGAAGGTACTTGGCTTTTCTTCCCTCTACCAGTTTCTGAAGTCCCTAAGCGCTTGCATTTATTGAACTCCCTTTTTTTTCACCCAAGGAACAAAAAAGAAAAAGAGGAAAAATTGTAGAAAAAAAAAATAAATCCTGCTTTTGTTCTGGATAAAACTAGGTCAGCATTTTCCATCCTCACTGTCAGTTTTCTGCAATGTGTTTCGCACAAAGCGTCATCATTCCTGCAAAAGGTATTTATAAAATGAGCTTTGACAAAACAATTGTGTGTGTGTATATACAGAGAGAGTTTTTGGGGGTTTGGGGTTTGTTTGGGTTTTTGGGGGGTGGTTTGGTTTGGTTTTTTTCCAGAAAGGCTTTGGCATCTGTCACTGCCAGGAAAGATTTAAGATCTAGGGAGAATTTTCATCTCTCACAATGACTTGGCCTATATTGACTAGATCTAATAAATCTGATGTTTTAAAACCCCTCGTTGGAGTCAAGCACTAGACATTGCAGCTGCTCAGAAATCCCCCTCCTCTGAGGAAAATTTTCAGTGAAAAAGGAAAAATGTTTCCACGTTTTATTTCCACTCAGCATCCACATGGCCCCCCAGTTCTCTTGATTCAGCGACATGAAAATAAAACCACAAGGGAGCTGAACCATGCCAAAACCAGGACCCCATGGGACAAGGAGGATGCCAAGAACACTGACTGCTGTGGGCAGGGGGCTCGATAGAGGTTTGGCTGAAAGAAATGAGAGAGCATTTTAACCAGAACTGGGGAACAAAGGCAACTTTCTTTTTCAGGTCTTCATAATTTGCAACCAACTGGTAAACCAAGACCCCTTCCTGCACACATTTCAGTGGAATTATACAGAGCAAAAAGCGATACTTGAGACTTAAAAATAGAGAGAAATGTATCTGTAATTTCCTTGCCATCTCTTTCACCTTGCACATAATCAAGACCAGTTAAGGCTCATCGTGGGCTCACTCTGGGGCATTTACTCTGTTGTGGTGACAAATAATCCACCGCAGAGGCAATGTCTCCACTTATGTCACTCTCCCCTCTCCACTAGGATCATCCTGTGTCTGTAGGAATCTCAGAGCCCCCTTACCTGTTTGATGAAAGAGCATTTGTATAAGATTCAGCTGGGGGAGACACTCACGATCACGTCTTCAGTCAGACGATTCCTTAAAAAGAGCGAGTCATCAGTATTAGATAGATAAAAACACATAGAAGTTCCACATCAGGTACAGATACAAAAGAAAAATGGACTGAAAGGCCTGGGTCTCACTGGCATTCCTAAATCTCATTTACAAAATCAGAGTATAGGACTGATCAGCAAGACGGGAAGAGTTGGAAAGCAGAGATACACATAAGAAAGAGAAGCGTAGGAGAGCGGCACTGGCAAAAATAAGAGATGGATGAAGGACCGCAAGGTTAAAGTCAATGAGTTTATCTGTTTAAGTGTTAGTAAAGGTATTGCAGTCTGAGATTCTTGTTCTTCTCAGAGAAGACAGGATAAAACCTTAGATGAAGAGTGGGAGGAAAGGCAGAGGGTGGTTCAGCACATCCCACAGCTCTGGAGACAAGGTGGGACCCAAGACAGAGTCATTATCTACTTAATCCCAAAGCTTCAGCTGAGCTGTCCTAAACCAAACATGCAACCCAAAAGCATTCCTGCCACCCTGGAATATCTCAGCATCACTCACAACAGCCACAGCACATCCAGCAGAACAGTAAGGTTAGTCAGTAAATCAATATTATGTCAAATCCCAAAGTTAATCTCAGTCTGATTCATCTTGAAAATGCAGCTTCCGTGTCTTCAAACACAGCCAAATTCCTTACAGGAAAAAAAGTCTCTGCTTCCCTGGGTGTTGTGAACAAGTAAATAAATCTAGCAAAACCCAAACACAATTTGGCAGGATATAATACTTGTTGGAGATAATCCTACCTGCTGAAATTTCCTTTTAACCTCAGTGAAGACTGCAGTAGATGGTAAGTATAATCACGACAGATACCCATTCTCTCCCACTGGAAAGCTGAGTGAACTGTCTTCAAAATATTATTCTTTCATGTCAGAGCACAGCAGCAAAGAAAAAGTTCTAGATATAGTTAGAACTATAGTTTGAGCAATTTTCTTGTGAAAAGTAGCCTGGGTGATTTTGGCTTCAGGGTAATCACAGAATCATAGAACGGTTTGGGTTGGAATGGACTATAAAGCCCATAAAGATCCAGCTCCCCTGCCATGAGCAGGGACACCTCCCACTGGATCAGGTTGCTCAAAGCCCCATCCAACTCCACCTTGAATACTTCCAGGGAGGGGACAACCACAATTTCTGAGGTGCTGCGGGGCACAGTTTAGAGATTGGTAGGAATGGTTGGACTCAATGATCCGGTGGGTCTCTTCCAACCTGGTGATTCTATGATTCCCTGGGCAACCCATGTCTCACCATCCTCAACATGAAGAATTTTCTCCGAGGTCCTGAGGGACATGGTTTAGTGTTTGATAGGAATGGTTGGACTCGATGATCCGATGGGTCTCTTCCAACCTGGTGATTCTATGATTCTATAATGTCTAATAAGAATAATCCAGCCCATGCTTTTCAGGCCATGGAGAACCAGGGTGTTCCCAGCTAGAGGGATGGCAGATTCCCACAGTAGGACTTGGTCTGGTTTCTCCTGAACCCATAGTTTGTTGCAAAGGACCATCGCACATCTGTTGTTGATATTTTCTTCCAGCTGAAATCCCTTCACTACAACTTCTACCTTGAAGTAGAAAACGGTTTGAAGCTTGAAAATGGCTCTCAAGGAGCATGTTGGTGATGACAGTTGTGGTCATGTAAAGATTCACTTTATAGATGGATTGTCCTGAGACCCCACAAAGGACTTATCTGGAAATACCCATTGCATGATGAGAAGTGTTTATTCAAATTCAATTAAGGCTCTAATCATGCATTAGTTGTAAATTTTGTTGCAAAACAGCATGAGTTCCCTGATGATGATTTTGATGATTGTCAAATGTGTTTTAATAGTCAAAAATAAGCACTTAAGAAGGATAAATTAATAAATTGTATTTTTAAATAGACTACTTAGCAGGATGAGACAGAACATTTCGTTTTGATAGGAATGGTTGGACTCGATCATCCGGTGGGTCTCTTCCAACCTGGTTGTTCTATGATTCTGTGATTCTATGATTGAAGGGTTGATATTGCTATTATTAATTGTCATTTGCATCATGGAAGGCTGCAGTGTGATTCCCTCTACAGAGGTAGGTGCCGTACGTACCCTCCTGAAGAAGCATCCTTGGCCTTGGAAAACTTAGAAATCTAAACAGACAGTGCAGACAAAAGAACTACCATTATCTTCCTTTTCCAGACGGGGAACTGAGGCACAGAGAGATTAAGTGACTTGCCAACATCTGTGGAAGAATGGGGGATTAAACCTTGATCTCCTGAGTCCAAGTCTGGTGTTCAGTCACCGGACCAGCCTTCCCGCTCCTGCTCATGTGTTATTGCTATCATCTGCTCAGAGGTTTTTCCTACCCATTTCTACCTAATCCCTTTTCAAGGTAGCCCCTTCAGGGACTGTTATTTATGTGGGTCAGGGCTTGGTACAGCCGTGCCAAAGAGGGACATGGTGTTTTGTCCTATGGGCACCACTAGTTTGGCTGGCAGGTGTGACTGCTGGGTGGCACCACAGGAGCAAGGACTTACAAAGTCATTTGTAGTTCAAGGAAGAAAAACCTGCCATGAAATCACTGGGCAGCAGGGAAAGAGGAGGCTGTACATGGTGGCTCTCACTACATCTGCAGATCCCATCCTAGCAGGGTCAAAAGGGTACATTCATGTAGGAGGAAGGCTTGTAAGATGGGGCTGTAAGACAAGAAGGAAAAATCTTGGAAGCCGTGCAATGCATGGACCCCTGGACTCTACTGGTATTTATTTCTTGTGCTGCAATACCACCTGCAGGCCCCAATCCAGGGCTGGATGCAGCAGAGAAAGGACCGTCTTATAACCCAAGGGGGCAGGTCTCATCCCTCAACCACCATGGGAGCCTTTCTGATTGCTGGGGAGGATCTGGATGACTCCCCGCACACCCTGTCAGACAAGCGCAGCCCACGCCGCATCGCTGCACGCATTGTCTAAACCGGTCCCCTCAACCCAACCAAATGCCTTACAAAAAAAAAAAAAACCCCAAACAAAAAAAAAAAACAAAAAAAAAAAACAAAAAAAACAAAACCCCCAACCTATATGGAGAAGGGCTGCAAGGAAAATAAGCCTCAAAGCAGTCTTGGAGGTGGAAAGCTGCCAGTCCATCCAAGGAACCGAGCAGCAGCGCGCTTTCCCATGCCATTTGTGAACGGTGAGATCTTTGTCCTCCACCAGCAAGGGAGAGGGGTTGGCACGCCGACCCCGCGTGGGGCTGCCCCGCTAAAACAGAGGGTGAGGGTGGAGGATGCCACCGCCTGGCCCTCACCTCAACGCCTGTCACCCCGATTGCGGTGGACGGGAGATCACAGGCGAGCGGCGGTATCTGCTCAAGAGACATCAGACGGCGTCGGAGCAAGGGTAATCCATTTATTTTTAGAGAAGTTTTTCCACTCGGAGATCATACACACTGCAGATCACAGAAACACATGCAGGCATGAAATTTAATTTTTAAGAATTCTTTTCCTGGGGCTTCCATGTAAAGCAGCAGTGAATGGGAAAAAAGTATAATCATGACAAGACAATTACAGAGGGGTTTTTTGCTAAGCATGAAACTTCAAAAAAAACAATGTTTAGGGAAAGAGGAAGAAAAGAAAAACCCACTAGAAAAGTCATTTTTGTCCAGTTTTCTTGTTCCACTGAAGCAGAATTAGACATCACATCACATAAGTGACTTTTTAAAGAATAATCGGCTTTAAAGTACCAGAGGAAAAAAAAAATGTTTGAGTTTGAACTATTTTTCCTGGTTTGGCTCTTATAGTGACACAGTAGGTATGCAAATGTGGAAACTGCCTGCAACCTCTGAAATGCTGCAAAACACACAAACTTGTGCATTTTCCATGAAAGGACTGGGAAACACGGATTAGGATTTGTGGGATTATGGTGAGAAAGCAGGAGAACCTTGATGTTCTTTAAGATAGGAAAAAAAAAAAGAATACTGAAAAGACAGAAAGCTGTGAGTGGCTTTTCTCTTCTTGGCAAAGCCCCCCAGGAAAGAGTTAGCATGGAAAATGAATCCCATCTCATCTTCCAGAGAGTCAATTCCTTCCCTTGCCGTCTATGTTCACTGATATGGCTGTGCAGAGAGCTCAGACATCTGAGCGTCTGTTTAGCCTGCGGATAAACAGAGACAGTAGTTTCTCCAACAGGCAGCCACATCAAACTTCTGAAGTAGCAAATATTCCCTGCAAAATAAATAACTTATCGTACATCCGGAAACGTAAAATAGAACCATTCTGGTAGCAGCAAGAAATGAATGATCACCACCTCAGTGGTCACCTGGATGGGAATTCCAGCTCTGGGGAAGGTTTCTAACTTGCTTCTCATTAAAGGGAATCTTTTGTTGGCGTGGGTCTCTTCTAATTATAGAATTATAGAATCACCAGGTTGGAAAAGACCCATCGGATCATTGAGTCCAACCATTCCTATCAAATACTAAACTATGTCCCTCAGTGCCTCATCCACCCATCCCTTAAACCCCTCCAGGGAAGGTGACTCAAGTACCTCCCTGGGCAGCCTGTAATGTTGCAACAACTACTTGGAAGCTTTCGCAACTGCCCTGTTCATAACTACAATGTCCCAGTGGCTTTAAGGAAGAAATGGAGATTCGGGTAAAAAAAAAAACAAACCAGCCCAGAGACTCACAGCAGAGGGAATCAAGATGTTCAAAAATTGCTGTGAAACTTTCAGCCGTCCTTATTCAAGAGGCAAGGGTTTTAGTGCTGCTTGCTTAGCAGGGAAATGGCATAAAGCAGAAAGTCTAAAAGGGTTTACCTCGATTTTGTGGCACTGCAGCATCCCTTTGGGTCCCTCGTCCCTGTGTCAGCTGCAATCAAAGGTGGGAGCCCCAAGCTCAGCTCCTCCAGGTCTAGAGACAACACAGCAAAATAATTTGTCAAATTGTCAAAACTTAACAGACAGGGTAGAGGAGCAGACCAGGGAAATTTGGATAGACTGTGCCTTCACCCAGTCCTAATCTCACCACTGGAGGCTGTAAACATGATGGGTAAGTGACAGTCTGGCTACAAATCTGTCTGGCAGCTTCATTAGACATCTTTCGCCTGACTGATTAAACTGCATTTAAGACCCACTTTCATTTTTTCAAGTCTTTTGTTTAAATTAAAAGGTCATGTTTTCAAGCGAGTGATCCTCTGCCCTCTCCAGTCTCCTGCCACAATACAGTTACATTAGTACCAGTGTCTCACAAAGGGCTGTGAATGAGATCCACAGACACCAACAAATGTCACAGCCAGCAGAGGTTACAGAAAGGGGTTTTTGTCTGTTCGTTATATGCCACAGCAGGAATACAAGCTTGAAAAGTCCCCCCAGCCTCAAACTTGGACTATTTCTGCTGTGTGCTGGGGGGGACTCACAAAGAGGACTTGCTACTTCTGCAAATATATTAAATCAGCTGAGTTTGCCTGGTGCTTCTCACACCATTTTTGGTTTTGCTGCTGTCTCAATGCTTGGGAACCAAAAGAGATTTTTGGTAGTTAGACAAAAAGAAAAAAAAAAAACCAGGACCTGGGATTGGGGGTCTAATGCTGCCAAGTGCTGAGTGCCATCTGTTCCCACTGGCTCCAAGTGGCCGTGGAGCTGCTCCGGAGCTCACAGGATGGGGCCCCAAGTGGCAGAGGCTGATGGAGCAGGGCAGTTCTCCAGAAGATGTAACACAGCGTCTTGGGAATGCTCCCAGTTTGCACCTCTGCGACTCTGGCCCGCAGACAGACTGCACTTAACCTGCTGCCCTGCAGCCAAGTGCTTCTCTGAGCTCTCAGGAAAACAGCAAGCCCACTCAAAGCTGGGAGAGGGGTCTCAGTTGCATTTGAGACTTATGTATGATGATTCCTAACTAAACTCACAGAGGGAACCCCTTGTTATCTGTGCTGGGAGGCAGTGATGCACTGAGCATCACAGTTTCTTGTGACACACTGATGCTGATCTAAAAAAAAAATCCCCCAACCTCTCTTGCACTTTTCTGTAGGCTTTTGCTTGGCAGAGAGGAGCACAAAGATGAATTGGAAGGTTAAGACAGAGAGCAGCCATTCCGAGGGGGGTGATGGCTGAGCTGTCTGCTCCTCTCAGGTGAAAAGTAGAAATCAAGAGAATTGAACTGGGCAGAGTCCAATGGGATGAGGTTCAACAAGGACAAATGCTGGGTCCTGCACTTGGGGCACAACAACCCTGAGCAGCTCCAGACCAGGAAAAGTCTGTCTAGAAAGCTGCCTGGAGGAGAGGGACCTGGGGGTGTTGGTTCACAGCGACTGACCATGAGCCAGCAGCGGCCCAGGTGGCCAAGAAGGCCAATGGCATCTTGGTTTGGATCAGACACAGTGTGACCAGCAAGTCCAGGGAGGATCTTCTCCCTCTGGACTCGGCACTGGTGAGACCGCTCCTCGAATCCTGGAGTCAGTTGTGGGCCCCTCACCACAAGAAGGATGTTGCGGCTCTGGAGAGTGTCCAGAGAAGAGCAATAAAGCTGGGGAAGGGGCTGAAGATCAGGTCTTATGAGGAATGTCTGAGAGAGCTGGGGGTGTTTAGCCTGGAGAAGAGGAGGCTGAGGGGAGACCTCATTGCTCTCTATAACTACTTGAAAGGAGGTTGTGGAGAGGAAGGAGCTGGGCTCTTCTCCCAAGGGACGGGGGACAGGATGAGAGGGAATGGCCTCAAGTTCTTCCAGGGGAAGTTCAGGCTGGACATAAGGGGAAATATTTTCACAGAAAGGGTGATTGATCACTGGCAGAGGCTGCCCAGGGCAGGGGTTGATTCGCCTTCCCTAGAGGGGTTTAAGGTGCGGATGGATGAGGTGCTGAGGGGCATAGGTTAGTGTTTGATGGGAATGGTTGGACTCAATGATCCAGGGGGTCTCTTCCAACCTGGTGATTCTTTCATTCTATGAAATCCTGTAGTGTAACCATTGTTTTAGGACTATGTTTCTCTAACTGATGTGCCTCAGATCTATTTGCAGCTATTGACAGAATAGACCCTTTAGCATTTAGAAGTAATCCCTTGACATTTCTCTCTCATACAGTATGTCAAGTTATCCTCATAGAATCATGGAATCACCGGGTTGGAAGGGACCCACTGGATCATCGAGTCCAACCATTCCCACCAGTCTCTAATCTCTTCCTCCTTTTTTCTTCGTTCTCCAGTCAGAAATATGAGAAGCCAAAGAAAATCCAGAATACAGAGTAAAAAGTTCCAAGTTGTGTGAATTGCTGTAAATAAGTGCAGTGTATATGATGCAGCAACTAGTAGAAATACTTTGGATTCAGAGCTAAAATGGGCCTGCTTTTGTAAAGCCAGAGGATATTTTGCCATTGAGTGTTCATTTATAAAAATGAGTTAAAGTAATTTTTCTTTCTTGATACCTAAAAGAAATGCTCCTGTATGACCCTTTGCTTTTCTTTGCACTGACTACGGTTCTTTTCACAACCAGCTGACTATGAATAGGCACAACCATTCCAGTAAGTCATCAGTTTGTACTGCCAACAATTATATTCATTATCCAGGACCTTATGTGTCACCTACATTCATAGAGGGGGAGATGAAAAGAACGTCTACAATAAGATGCAGATAATTATGGATATGTTTAGAAGCAGTCTAATGAATAACAAACAACATTTTATTTCCTCCATCTATGACACAGTGGTGAATAATTAAGAATCAAAAGAATTCAAAGTATTAGGTAACAATCAGAAAACTTGTGCAAGATTTTTTTCTGCTCAGCTTTAATTGATTCATTGTTCCCATGAACTATAAACCACGGGGTTGATAGCGGTGCTAAAGTTTACTTCTATAAAGGAAGATTAACATATTCGGGAACTTTACCCTAATCCTTGTTTTGCGTTAACTCAAGCAGATTGGATTAGTAATTCTTACCTACCACCCACTAGAAGAAAACGGGTCTCTCTTCTCAGACAACTGGCTGCATTGTACCTCCGTGTGCATTATCTGCACTGAAAGCATTCTGCAGGAAGAAATGATGTGAAGTGAAAGGGAAAAGAGTTTTACACTGCGAACAATTGCTGACATTGCAGTGTCTGAACTCTGCTGAAAGGCTAGACCCGTTCCTCCCCACTTCATCTGCTGGGATTTCAGTCACAATGAGAATAAGTCTTCCTCAAACTTCTCCTTCAGGAAAATCATGAAAATTAAGGAAAAGTTGATCTACTGCGTGGAGATGTCTCAGGTTTTTCTGATGTGTAAACCTATGGGGTGTGCTGGTAGCCGCCCAGAGAGGCAGCAGAGCTGGTTTTGTGGTTCAGCTCTGCTGAGCGTCGACTGTTGACACAGGCATTTTTTCACAGAAAGGGTGATTGGGCACTGGCAGAGGCTGCCCAGGGAGGGGGTTGATTCACCTTCCCTGGAGGGATTTATGGGACAGGTGGACAAGGTACTGAGGGGCATGGTTTAGTGTTTGATGGGAATGGTTGGACTCGATGATCCGGTGGGTCTCTTCCAACCTGGTGATTCTATGATTACAACCTACTGAGCTCCCATGTGCTCAGTCCTGCTGGGAAGGAGGGGCAGGCACAATGGGAAGCATCCCATCCTGGAGGTCCTCCCAGCACATGGACACAGTGCAGTGCAGACCAACCACAACTACCTGTATAACTCAGGTTCCACTGAAGAGTTAGATCCACCAAGTGTCTCCCATCCCATTTTCAATAGTTTCCTGAACAAAGCCAAGTCTTACTTGTACTTAACTGAGCACCACATCTTCAACCCAGAAAACAGGTCACAATTACTTGCTTTGTTTGCAACTGGTTTTCTCCCATTTTTCCCCCCTTCAGATTCTATAACCCGGACTCTCCTGCTCCCTCTCCATCCACAGGAGCTATTCCTTTACTCCAACAGGAGTAGGATAAGATCCCAATGAGAGATATATCCTAGCATTTATATGAAGGCAAGCAGAAGGACTTGATACCATGCAGATTTCTGTGAAGCTTAGCAAGTCCTAAGCATCTTCCAGATGTTTCACTGGAGAAAATTCCCTTCTTACACATATGAACACACTTAGACAGACTATTCCTATCATTCACCAAGAACTTACAGCAGGAAATTTTAGGAGGTTTTGAATATGCAGCATCAAACTCATTTGCACAGTATTTAGAATCATAAAATAAACAGGTTGGAAGAGACCCATCGGATCATCGAGCCCAACCATTCCTATCACACTAAACCATGACCCTCAGCACCTCGTCCACCTGTGCCTTAAACCCCTCCAAGGAAGGTGACTCAACCTCTTCCCTGGGCAGCCTGTTCCAGTGCCCAATGACCCTTTCCTTGGAAAATTTTTCCTTTTATGATCAATCAGATTGATTAATTTATGATCAATCAGATTGATTAATTTATGATCAATCTGTTGCCCCAGGTGAACACAACATCTCCACATATCTCATGCTGAGGACCAAACTATGCAGGGCCATGGAAGAACCCAATGCAAGTGATGGTTTCCATTCAAGCTCCATCACAGAATCATAGAACAACTAGGTTGGAAGAGACCCACCAGATCATCGAGTCCAACCGTTCCTATCAAACACTAACCCATGTCCCTCAGCACCTTGTCCACCTGTCCCTTAAACTCCTCCAGGAAAGGTGAATCAACCCCCTCCCTGGGCAGCCCGTTCCAACCACAAACCTGTGGAATTCCCACAAAATGTTGTAGAAGCATGTGGAAGCATACGGTAACGTACGGAAAGGCAGCTTTTGATTTCTTGTTGCCTCTGCACCACAACAGAGCTGCTGATCCTATCATCATGACAGAAAAAAAAAAAAAAAGAATTATTATTTGGATTGTTTCTCTTTTTTTTTTTTAATTAAGCAGTGATGATAACTTGGGGTAGCTTTGTAACAATGTAGTTGCCAGGACTGCAGGAGATAAAGAACTAGCAAACATACGTACCTTAAGTATTGAAAATATGGGGCACAAGCACAACTACAGCCATGAGCTTGGTGTCAAACCGCAGTGAGAAACAACAGAGCAAAAAGCAATGTCACATCGAGGTGCTGAGGGGCATGGTTTAGAGACTGGTGAGAATGATTGGACTTAATGATCCGGTGGGTCTCTTCCAACCTGGTGATTCTATGGTTCTATACTAGCTGTACATGAAGGAGCCAACTGTCTAAATGGTGGCCCTTTTGAATGTGGAATTCTAGTTGGAACTCAGTAGTTATCAGTAAATCCCATTTACTCCTGCTTATTTGCGGAGAGGGATATTAATTAGCTCTGCACCTGGGAATGAAAGAGAGCATCTTGAAGAAGGTCTGTCTATATCCCCCTCATTCCAGCCCGATGCTGTCTCAGGTGGTTAAAGAATGACTCTTCCACTAGGTCAAACTCAGTATTTTGGAAGGCAGAAGCAGACCATCAGAATGAAAATTAAAGAGGCAATACGGTGGTCTGAGGTATCTTGCTTCTGTACCTCAGCTTTCCAGTACTGAAAGGGTCCTACAGGAAAGACAAGAAGGGGGTTTTTATCAGGAAGTGCAGTGGTAGGACAAGGAGGGACGGTTTTCAGCTGAAAGGGGGGAGATTGAGATGAGATCTTAGGAAGAAATGTTTTCCTGTGAGTGTANTGAAATCTAGTCCTACTTCTTGCTTGCTACAAAAAGCATACAAGAAATTCCTTAAAAGTAGATTTACCATCCCAAAGGAGGAGTGTGTGACTCTACCCCATCTGTGAGCCACAAGGCCTGGTCCACCCCTGTTCAGCTGCCTGAAAAGGGGTCACCCTCTGCCACCCTTCATTTTGCTGCAGAATATACCAGTTTTGGGGTGCAATGTACATGCAGCATCTCCCACAGCAGTATCCTGACCTCGTACAGACCTGCTCAGTTCCATTCTAAAGCTCATTAGCTTATTGCCAGCACTGTAGGGAGTGACTTCCCAGTGTTCAGGGGGCAGCAGGAAAATCCTGGGGGGACCCAAGGGACCTGCAAAACTCCTATAACAAGACAGTGCATTTACCTAGCAGGAATCTGGGGTTTTTCAGGAACACATATGTGAGCTACCTTTGAGTTTTGCTCTGTTTTCACTTAAAACCTCTTTTCTTCCTGGAGAAACTGTTGCTTCTGCCCTATCAATAAAAGAAAAAAAGGGGAGTGCATCAATAAACTGTTCAGACGCTTTGTACTGTCTGCTATAAGAGCTTCCACTACGACATTTCCACCTTCTTCCTTTTTCATGGTTTTCCACCAAGCTGTGCAAAATACACTGCATATCGCTTACTGTTTGGGATTTTAATATGAAAAAAACACTAAATAGAGCCTCCAAGTACTAATTTCAAACAGTTGTAGTGAACTCTCCCTTTTTTATTACATAATAGAGCCTTTTGTCCTCAGTTTTCCATCTGTTAGCTAAGCATTTTTCACTTGAAGACTCAATTAGGACAAAAAAATACCCACACAATCATTCAATTCAAAAATTAATTTGGAGATCAAGGGACTGACTTAGGCCTATACCAGTGAGCAAAAGTGATTCAGGCTTTGTCACATGATCCAAGAGAACTGAGCAACAACAGTTTAGCTGCTTTAATCCTGCTTAATTTGAGTGCAAAGAAATTCACATGTGCTACTAAGAACATTTTGTGAGTACACTGTGTCCATTTTTCTGGGTCCCCACGTCCAAAGACTTTGTTTCATTGAGAGCTCACGACATCCTTGATTAGCAACCCCCGTGCCGGCAAACGAAATGTACTGTATTTTCCAGAGGTAGCGAGCGACTTACTCAGAAAATATCCTGCCAAAAAGAGGTGGTTTCAGACAATTCACTTTACAGGTAGGCATTTAAGGGACTGGTGGACGAGGTGCTGAGGGGCATGATTTAGTGTTTGATAGGAATGGTTGGACTCGATGATCTGGTGGGTCTCTTCCAACCTGGTTGTTCTATGCTTCTATGATTCCATGACAGCACAACCAAGTACCTTTGGGAAAGTTCTATTTAAAGAAATAATACCACTGTGTCATGAGAGATCTTAGCAATATATATAGAATCATAGGATTGTTAAGGTTGGAAAAGACCTTGAAAATCATGAAGTCCAACCATCAGCATAATACCGACATGTCCACTAAGCAATATCCTGAAGTGCCACATCACATCTACGTGCTTTTTGAATGCCTCCAGGGATGGAGACTCCATCGTTTCCCTGGGTAGCCTGTTCCAGCACTTCACCACTCTTTCAGTAACATTTTTCCCAAGATCCAGTCTAAACCTCCCCTGGCACAGAATCATAGAATCATAGAATCATCAGGTTGGAAGAGACCCACTGGATCATCGAGTCCAACCATTCCCATCAATCACTAAACCATGTCCCTCAGCACCTCATCCACCTGCACCTTAAACACCTCCAGGGAAGTGACTAAACTGCCTCCCTGGGTAGCCTCTGCCTGTGACCAATGACCCTTTCTGGGAAAATTTTTTTCCTTATGTCGAGCCTGAATGTCCCCTGGCAGAGCTTGAGGCCATTCCCTCTCGTCCTGTCCCCTGTCACTTGAGAGAAGAGCCCAGCTCCCTCCTCTCCACAACCTCCTCTCAGGTAGTTGCAGAGAGCAATGAGGCCAGTTTGAGGCTATTTCCTCTCATCCTATCACTTGTTACTTGGGAGAAGAGACCAGCACCCACCTTGCTACGATCTCTTTTTTTCTGGTAATAGTAGAGACCAATAAAGTCACCCCTCAGCCTCCTCTTCTCCGGGATAAATCATTCCAGTTCCCTCAGTCAAACCAGACTTTGCACAGGCTACAGGGTCATTAGCAGTGAAAAGGTACCCCCTTGCCAGCCATCACTACATGATCCCGGGGCCACGCAGTGGGGTACCAGCCCACCTGAAGCTTGGTTACAGCCTGTTTTGATGGAGACAGCCAAGCAAATTTTCATTAGATGAAAGAAATCTTACAAAAATCCCATCTGGCAAACCCAGGCACACACGCATATACCCTTTCCCTCTCTAGTACCGCGTGCACTTGCTGCTTTTAGAAGAACTTAATTAAAGTCAGTAGTGAAATTTCTAAGGCAAAAAAAAATGTAATCCTTTACAATAAATGTGCTGTGATTGTTCTGGGTTCACCCTGCCTCTCCCCCTTGACTGGTCTCACAGTGAGACAACATAATCTGAGAGATCAAATAGCTGAAACTGGCCATGCTTACTTTCTATCCTTCTCCTGACAAAGCAAATGGCATTGGACAAGGACTTGAACTGCTTGATCCAAGCCAGGAGCCATAGAATCATAGAATCACCAGGTTGGAAGAGACCCACTGGATCATCAAGTCCAACCATTCCCNCATCCTGTCCCCTGTCACTTGGGAGAAGAGCCCAGCTCCCTCCTCTCCACAACCTCCTTTCAGGTAGTTGCAGAGAGCAATGAGGTCTCCTCTCAGCCTCCTCTTCTCCAGGATAAACACCCCCAGCTCTCTCAGTCACTCCTCTTCTTCTCCAGCCCCTTCCCCAGCTTCATTGTTCTTTTCTACACTTGCTCCAGAGTGAGTGAGGAGTCCCTAGGAGTTGCA
The DNA here is from genome assembly GCA_013389865.1 of Piaya cayana. Classification (NCBI taxonomy): domain Eukaryota; kingdom Metazoa; phylum Chordata; class Aves; order Cuculiformes; family Coccyzidae; genus Piaya; species Piaya cayana. Next base: position 20,488 of record WAAB01012647.1, read on the forward strand.
TGGAATGGGTGGGAGCCCCCTGTTTGACCTGGAGAGGGCGAAACTGTAACTCTTCACCTGAAATAAGTGTGCTGGGGCAAGGGGATGGAAATGGGCTGAGGAAAGCAAAGAAAGTGCCTGGGCAGCAGCCTTGAGCGAAGTGCAACAAAATGAATCTGTGCTCCAAGCCACATAGCACTGCCTGCTTGCTGCATTGTTGGGTCCTAGAATCTCCAAGCCCCTATTTCTAGGTCTGTAACTTATCCGGCTTGGAAGGGCACAGTTTTCCATGAACTGTGAAGGTCCAGATGGAGTCACATCTTCAGATGCTTCACAGCAAACCTCATAGGCAGATTTAGCTGGGATTTACCATGGGGAAGTCTCAAGGGCCTTTTTGTCCTTCACATTTGCCTTCTTTTACAGCTACATCAAGACCTGTGGTTAGCTGATAGTAGGGGAAAAATGCCCAGACACAGACATTCACAGGAATTGGTTCATTTAAATTACAGCCCTCCAAAATGCTGGAAGGTCGATTAAAGAAACTACCAAATAAAAGCCACAACAACAACAATAATACTGCGGCTCTGTTAAAGAAAGAAGCCATACAGAAAAGTCTGTGCTGGAAAACCAACTAATTCAGCATCAAAGAGAGAAGAAATAACAAGGAAATCTTGCCCTCCTCCCCTTACCAGCGCGGTGTATTTTATCTAGTCAGAGTAGCAGTGCTGGCGTGGAGCCAGGGATCTCACCAATAGATACAAGCCGCGCTGATTAAGAAACGTAACCAAAGTAATTAATGATGGGGGAGGATTGACTCCTGGTGCTGGCAGCGGAGCTGGGATCTGACTTGTTCTTTGCAATGGTTAACCTCAGAAAGAGTCAATTAGAGCAGGACTTCCCAACCTTTTGCAACAGACGCTCTCACTTTCAATTAAAATGGCTCGCTAGGAACCCAGAGCAAGCAAGTTTGAGTCAGCAGGCTCCACAGAGCATCAGGCTTCCCATGCCTTTGTAGTTTCTGACTGGATTTTTCTAACATGCCAGTTTTTAATTTGCAAAAAATATTGTCTGGATTTCACCCAGGGATTCAGATGGGCTTCAGCGCTTGGTGCTCCGTTCAATATTCTGGACAAGGTCCCAGCCTCTCCAGTATTAGCAATGGCGTTTGCTCTGATTTTAAGGGCAGCATTGGGATCTCCCTCTGTTTAGGTCACTCCTGTTGATGAGGTCCATGTATGTTAATGTTGGGTCAATATTCTGGACCACTGTCCAGCCCTAGATGTTCCGTTCTGTCTTCTGGACAGGGTCAGGTTTGTCCATACTTAGATCATAGCACAGGGTGGGCTTTGGGGAGATGAAAGTGATTTCAGGCCCCTAGATACATTAGCAGTTTGGTTCAGTTTGATATCCTGAGTGAATTCAGTAACAGCTCTAGTTGATTTTCCTCAATATCAACCTAAGCTAGAAACATTAGGCTGAAAAGCAAATTTAAATTTTGTCCCTTCTCTCTTACATCCATTGTGCCAAAATAATATATGAGAGAATTGCAAGGGAATCAGAGTAATTTTTTAATTTATTTTCTATTTTATTTTGAGGGGGACTTTTGTTCCTTGGAGGAAATCTGAGTGTTATTGAGCAAATCTTAGCCCCTCCCAATAAGTCCAAAAGATGAGCTTCTGACTCTTCCTCTCTGGCCCTCCTGGTTCTGCCAATGGACAGACACTGGTTTATCCAGTGAGCAACGAAGCTGGTGGAGGGGCTGGAGAACAGGCCTTATGAGGAACATCTGAGAGAGCTGGGGGTGTTTAGCCTGGAGAAGAGGAGACTGAGAGGAGACCTCATTGCTCTCTCCAGCTACCTGAAAGGAGGTTGTGGAGAGGAGGGAGCTGGGCTCTTCTCCCAAGTGACAGGGGACAGGATGAGAGGGAATGGCCTCAAGCTCCACCAGGAGAGGTTCAGGATGGACATTAGGAGGAAGTTTTTCACAGAAAGGGTCATTGGTCACTGGAAGAGGCTGCCCAGGGAGGTGGTTGATTCACCTTCCCTGGAAGTGTTTAAGGCACGGGTGGACGGGGTCCTGAGGGACATGGTTTAGTGTTTGACAGGAATGGTTGGACTCGATGATCCAGTGAGTCTTTTCCATCCTGGTGATTCTATGATTCGTTGATTTATGACCACATAGAAAGACTGCACTGTGCTAACCATTGGTGTTATAGTGGAGAAGTAAGATCTTGTGCTTTATCCTCCTTTTGGTCCAGGCATAATCACCCTAAAAATACAAATTACTGAATATTTACCTTGTTGCTGGAGACACATGTGTATAGTCTCCTCACTCACGCCCCTTTCTAAACATGTAAAATCAAGGTTCATTTTCATGACATCCTTTTACGGTTTTCATCTCAACTGGAGAAGACGTTTTCCAACCTACATGGTAGAGGCTTTGCTTTAAATTCTCAAAGTAGTAAGTTCAAGTCCTGTGGTGAGGGTCACATTTTTTATAATAAACCCTTCATAATCTTTATTATGCACTTGTTAAATGGTTCAGTACGTTAATTATCATTATCATCCAATATTTTTTGAACTGAAGGAAAATATTTCAACACTTCTGGCTGAAGAGGTAAAACATAATTTACAAGTAATTTTCAATAAATTTTGCGTGCATAGAGATCTTGTGAGGTAGGGAACACACTTTGTCTGAACTTTATAGCCTTCTTATTCAGTTTTCATTAATAATATTTCCTTTAGTTCTCAATAGGTTTCTCTAGCATTGAGGGAACAATATCAGAGCCCCCCTGCAGCTAATTTAATATCTGTAAATTTCCATGGCTGATAAGCAACAACTGCACAGATTAATAGAGAAGTGAAACATCGAACGTGGAAGAAATAAACCACAAATGAAAGTGGAGACTGCAAGATGCTATGAAGTGATAATAATTACAAAAAGTTAGGCTTCATCAGGTAAAACCACTAGCAGAAGAGCAGTGATTATTATTTGTCCTCTCAAAGAAAATGAAAGCTTTAAATTTGCTTGTTGGTCTCAAAAAACATTCCCTCGACAGACGGAAAACACTTTCTAGTGGATTTTATCTTGAGCTGCTGAAAAGCATGTTTTTTTTCTCAGCCATGCTCAAGTGCATGCCCAGCTTGCTAGAGGCACTGGTATGGACAGTCAGGTTTCCTGGCCCAAGAAAACAGTTTCTACTAAACCTTTCTCTGCCTCCAAGCACTTTACTGAGGCTCTGACCCATACTCATAACTCTGTTCCTCTCCTTTAGACAACCAGTCCCCAAATCAGGATCCAAACCCCCTTGACCTTGTCAATCCTCCCACGTATTTCATGACCACTTACTTGTAAAGCCTTTGCTCTCCCCACTGAAATTGGAGTGACTACAGTGGCTCCCCATCCATTGTCCTCTGGAGAACAGGCCTTATGAGGAACGGTTGAGAGAGCTGGGGGTGTTTAGCCTGGAGAAGAGGAGGCTGAGGGGAGACCTCATTGCTCTCTGCAACTACCTGAAGGGAGGTTGTGGAGAGGAGGGAGCTGGGCTCTTCTCCCACATGACAGGGGACAGGACGAGAGGGCCTCACATTCCACCAGGGGAGGTTCAGGCTGGACATTAGGAAAAAATTTTTCATGGAAAGTTTCATTGGTCACTGTCAGAGGCTGCCCAGGGAGGTGGTTGACTCACCTTCCCTGGAGGGATTTAAGGGAGGGGTGGATGAGGTGCTGAGGGACATGGGTGTTTGATAGGAACTGTTGGACTCTATGATCCGACGGGTCTTTTCCAACCTGGTGATTCTATGATTCTTTTGAAGGGGCTTTGTTGGCCACTTCAAAAGCTGAACACACCATCCTGGACAAGAAACAGTTTCACAAAACACACAGGCAAAACCCACAGCTTTGCAGTGTCTGATGTTATTGTCCTGTCTACTAAAACTCCACTTTTAGAAGACACATTAGTTGCAGCTCTACAGCAAACAAATCTTCCCACAACAGGTCTGTTCCACAACAGCTTGGGGAAAGAGTCCCCTGGAAAGAATACTCATGAGTCCTGTCAATTTAAGATGTGTTTTTAAATTGTGGAATCATAGAATCATGGCATGGTTTGGGTTGGAAATGAATTTAAATATCATCTAATTCCAACCCCCCTGCCATGGGCAGGGACACTTCCCACTGGATCAGGTTGCTCCAAGCCCCATCCAACCTGACCTTGAACACCTCCAGGGATGGGACATTCATGACTTCTCTGGGTAACCTGTTCCAGTGCCTCACCACTCTCACTATAAAAAAAATTCTTTCTAATATGTAATATAAATTTCCCTTCTTTCAGCTTAAATCCTTGAAGGTGCAACACAACTTCTTCTCATGAAGTCTCCATTGTAGGATCCTTTGTTGTAGCCATCACACACAAGAAAAATGCTGAGATAGGAAACAGCACATTGTGGGTGTTTTAGCAGTGGGAAAGTCTGTGGAAGGATCACAGACCTTGTTGTACTAAAATTTTCCCTCCATAGTGACCTGTAGATGGTCTGTAGAGAAATGCAAGCAGAAGCAAGCTGGGAGGGTGCAGCTCTGCTCACATTGGACCAGTCTATTCTGGTTCTGTGAGCCAATCCATCCTGTCCAGACAGGATTGGAGCCTAACACTGGGCCACCGGAAAGATAGGACCTGCAGGAGGAAATAAATTCCCCTGGAGCCACGGGACCAACCATGGTGCCGGTCACCAGGACTTATCAACAAGCAAATTCTTTTCCAATCCTGCAAATACCCAAAGCCCTGGCACCCGCAGACCTCACATCGCTAATTAAAAATGGCCATGAATACCTCAATAAACAACACAATCCATCATGTTCAGGACATAATAAAGGGACACGGAGTGGAAAAGGAGCTGTGCCCCAATCCTGTGTGCTGTACTGTATGTGTTTCACCACAGGGAAGCATGTGCTAATTTCTTACCTCTCTGCTGACTGCACTGTCCTTTTGCATAGTTGCTGCTAAACTGCATGAAAGGTATTTCTAATCTCGTGACGGTGACTGAAAAGGGTTGAAGGACGCAAATTAAGTCTCATAGCAATAGAACAGCCTAAGAATGGAAGGTCAGCCAGTTGACTCTTCCCAGAATCCCCTGAACAATGCAATTATTCATGAAGGAAATTTCAAATTATTTTCATTAGACTTCTGTTTTACCAATCTAACCAAAGTGATTAATTAGGGATTAAAATATTTACTCTGCACATGCTGCCTTGGCACGGCACTAGAATATTTAAGCATTGTACTAAAAGGGTCAGCTGTCTCCAGTTTGGAATTCATTCTCTATTTTCTGTGTAAAAGGGCATTGACACTCATGTCTGTACTACACTTAGGATCCCGTTAGGGACATGGAGCGAGAAATTAGTCTCTCTCCTGCCCTTGTAGCTGCCCCAAGATCCTCAACTTCTTTACAGGGCTACTTTGGCTGAGAAGAAGGCAAAAGCAGCAGTAACGGCTACAGAGTGTGGTGCAGCAGATTTGAGGTTCAACATCTATCCCACAGAACCAGAAAGGATGGAGATGCTCATGAGAACCTGGAAAGAGATAGTTGTGCTGGAAGATAGAAGAACTGAACTCAGGTATTCGTCTAGCTATGAGTATACTGCACAGCCCCAGACACTTTCTTGTTCTAATTTGCGCCTCAATTTCTTCGTTTTCATTTGGGGCTCGTCAACAGCAGGGTGAATCTTTGCCATGCTTGGTAAAGAAGAGTGGTACTTTGATTTGGGCCTGTGAGGGAGCAAAATACTCTTCCAGTGAGATTAGTAGGACATGGCCCAGGGGATGACGCGCATACCCTGGTGTGGACATCTTACAAATATTTGTCCTTATTTGAGCTTTGAGTTTACGTTAGGTACAATTAACACGCAACTATGATAGAATCATAGAATCACCAGGTTGGAAGAGACACACTGGATAATAGAATCCAACCATTCCCATCAATTTCTACACTGTCCCCCTCAGCACCTCATCCACCCGTCCCTTAAACACCTCCAGGGAAGGTGAATAAACCACCTCCCTGGGCAGCTTCTGCCAGTGCCCAATCCCCCTTTCTGTGATTTTTTTTTCCCTAATGTCCAGCCTGACCCTCCCCTGGTGGAGCTTGAGGCCATTCCCTCTCATCCCCTGTCACTTGGGAGAACAAGGAAAGACTTCTAAAAGTGTGAAGGTGAGAGACTGCACAACAAATGGTGCATCAGGTCACAGCAGCTCACCCAGTGTGGTCAGGGATGGTTGCATTTCATAGAATCCTAGAATCACAGAATGTCCTGAGTTGGGAGGGACCCACAAGGATCATAAGTCCAACTCCTGTCCCTGCATAAGACAACTCCAACATTCCCACAATGTGTCTGAGGTCTTTGTCCAAAGGCTTCTGGATTATTGTCAGGCTTGGGGCTGTGACTGCTTCCCTAGGGAGTTGTTTCAGCACTCCAACACCCTCTGGGTGAAGAACCTTTTCCTAATATCCAACCTAACCCTCTCATGGAACATTTTCCTGCCCTTCCCTCAGATCTTGTCATTGGTCACAGAGAGATCAATGCCTGCTCCTCCTCCTCCCATTCTGAGGAAGCAGTAAACTGTGATGAGGTCTCCCCTCAGTCTCCTCTTCTCCAGACTGAGCAGACCAAGCGTGACTTCAGCTGCTCTTCATACGGCTTCCCCTCTAAACCCTTCACCAACTTTGTCTCGGTGCTGAGGACTGGAGTGGCTTTGCCGGCATGGCAATCTGACACATCTCAAGCAAGTGTGTGTCTCTGCAGGGTAGTTAAGATGCAAGGTACCTCAGAGCTAGCGAGTGCTGCCACTGCAACCTCACCAAGATGAAAAAGATGTATAACAGGATTTGCATTCCTTTCTAGACTGCTGCAAGCAAGCATTTCACCACTTATTTGCTACCAATATTATTAGAAGTCTCAAACCATTTCCTGGCTGGGGCATGTTTCCTTGAGGGGACTGAAGTCACCTGTCACTTTCTTTCTCGTGTTACTTAATCGTTTTAGTCCAAGCAGTAAGCTGCCAATCATATTTAATATTTAGTCACCTTGAATGCATTGCTACTGATTAAATAGACCGCTATTTCAGTAAACAACTGATGAGAGAATACTTACAGCTTCATTATAATTATTCCACCAGATATTAGAGCGCTATTCATACCTAAGTCCAAAGAAAATGTAGGTCTTCTCTTATTTATTTCACAAACAACATTTTAATAGCTGCCATATTAGCAGAGCTATCGCTATTAATTGGATAATAACCCTTCAAAGATTTTTCTTATAGCCGCCTCTTCGGCTCCCATGCTTTTAGGAGTCTCTGTTTTTTTAGGATCTCTGCTGATTGCCCATGAAGAAATTTACCCTTATGTGTTTATCATCCTGCACCTATTTATAGGTGTTTTTTTTTTTTGGTCTGGTTTGTTGGTGATAAAGTGAAAACAAGTGGCTCCTGCAAGAGGGAAGAATAGGATCACAGGACAAGGACTGTACTGCAACTCACAGCAGAGGTGTGATGAAAAATCCAGGTCTTCTGAGATCATCTGTGGCCTTGTCCATAGCATGTCCTCTATTCCACAGAGCCAGAAAGGTGGAAGATGCTCACAAGAACCTGGAAAGAGAGAGTTGAGCTGGAAGACAAAAGAGTTGGACTCAGATTTTGTTCTAGCCATAAGTACCCTTCACAGACCTTCTTCTTCTAATTTGTGCCTGAATTTCTTAATTTTCATTTGGGGCCCAGCAGCAGCAGGGTGAGACTTCGTCATGCTTCCATGGCCTTATCCATAGCACATCCCCTACTCTGTGCAATGTACTCTTGGAGGATCCTTTTAGAACACCCTTGAAAACTTCATGAAGGAAAGTAAACTTGCTGTTAGTAGACTTGAGAGCAGGAGCCTTGCTTCCAGCAGAAAACATCTTACAGGGTGCACAGTGAGAAGCGGTGGCAAGTGATGCTGCAGAATCAGATTCATAGAATCATAGAATCACCAGGTTGGAAAGGACCCCCAGGATCATCGAGTCCAACCATTCCTATCAATCGCTAACCCATGTCTCTCAGCACCTCGATTGAAGCTGGGTAGCAGCTTTTGACAAATTATGTGCTTGATAACAGGTCTTTGCGCACTGATGGTAAATTTTTGGACTGAGCTTGGATAAGAAATGGAAGGCAAAGAAAAGATGTTCTGTATCACCACCATCTAGGCAGGATCTTCAGTCTTTGCTTCTGGAAGGAAGGTTTTATTTAGCAACTCTGCTAGGGCCACTTTTCAAAGGAAGAGATAATACATGTGTTTGTTTCGCTTCAGTGAGAGAAAATGAGAAATTGTTACTTAAGGTTGACCTAAACATTTCTTCTTGTTTCCCTCCCCCTCACTTACCTCTTCTCCTTCCTCCTTCACAGTTTTTCAGTTTGACCACTGAACTGAAAAATTAATTATTCTTACAGCTCTATTAAAGGATGACTTATGCCAGGCTGCTTATAGACAGCCTAACTGATGTATATTAAATATCTCTATTTCTTATTCGATTTTGCCTTTCTTTTAGCATCTATCCCTTCTTTTGATAACTTCAAAATGTTCAAGTGCTCACAGGGTGCCATTAAGCGAACACATGCTAAAATAAAATAAAATATGAGCCCTAGAAATACCACTAATAATAATGCTGAAGTTGAACCGGCGAAGTAAAATTGCCTCATCACTTCACGATCAGAATTTTGTGCCACAAAATCCTCAGGCGCACGTGGTCTTCAGTGTGCACTGTGATGATTGTCTGCGTAGGAAAACAGCCTGAAATGCAAAATCCTGACCTTCGTGCAGCTAGCTAAGAGGAGCAGCACACAATTAAAGTATGAGGAGCACTTATATTGTTTTCTCTTTCTTATGTTACCTTCTACTTGTGCCTCCTCGTACCAATGCACCGTCCTGGGATGCTCCACGGAGTAACAGCAGAAGACATCCAGGGCTGTTTCTACACATCTGGTAACAGCCAACCACCTTTGTGCACAAAGCAGTGCAATTACAGGCTTTGGGCTCTTTCTGTTTCCAAGAAACGGCATCATTTGAGCAAAGGAGAGGACAAAAGCGTAGCTCCCACAGGAGAAACTTCAGAGCACAAGCAATAGCGTGGCGTGAAGAGATATCACATACAGCTGGGGGGAAACCAGGACACTCACGGGCAAAATCCAGCAGTTAAGATGAAAGCATCAGCTTCTTCCTCTTGCAGCTAGGTCAGATCTTTCTGATTTCTCAGGAAAACTCACTAACCTTAACACAGAATCATAGAATCATAGAATCACCAGGTTGGAAGAGACCCACCAGATCATCGAGTCCAACCATTCCCACCAATCTCTAACCCATGTCCCTCAGCACCTCACCCACCTGCACCTTAGACACCTCCAGGAAAGGTGAGTCAACTCCCTCCCTGGGCAGCCTCTTCCATTGCCTAATGACCCTTTCCGTGAAGAATTTTTTCCTTATGTAGACATCTTCTGGAGTGAATTGTTTAGCTAGGAGAGTAGGGAACACATGGATTGAGAAAAAGGTTTGGGTGATCAATAGAAATAGTATTCAAGTAGAACTACCTACACCTTGTTCTTCATTTATCTCTCCCCATCCTCTCAAGGGGGATCTGCGCTTTGATGAATCCCTGTTGGGGTCAATCAAACACACTTTTCCAAGTGAAGAGCTTGAAGATAGAGAAAAGGCAGAATTCTGGCCTGGGCAGAGCAACCCCAACTGCCTCCACCATGGACAAGGTGGTTTTCACAGCCAGAAAGCCACGAAGAAGGATGTTGAGGCTCTGGAGAGAGTCCAGAGAAGAGCAATGGAGCTGGGGAAGAGGCTGGAGAACAGGCCTTATGAGGAATGGCTGAGAGAGCCAGGGGTGTTTATCCTGGAGAAGAGGAGGCTGAGGGGAGACCTCATTGCTCTCTCCAACTACCTGAAAGGAGGTTGTGGAGAGGAGGGAGCTGGGCTCTTCTCCCACGTGACGGGGGACAGGACGAGAGGGAATGGCCTCAAGATCCACCAGGGCAGGGGCAGGCTGGATATTAGGAGAAAATTCTTCACAGAAAGGGTCATTAGGCACTGGCCGAGGCTACCCTGGGAGGGGGCTGAGTCACCTTCCCTGGAGGGGTTTAAGGGACGGGTGGACAAGGTGCTGAGGGACATGGTTTAGTGTTTGATAGGAATGGTTGGACTCAATGATCCAGTCGGTCTCTTCCAGCCTGGTTGCTGGTAGAGATAGAAATGTTCACAAATCCTATCAGATACTCTTCCTTGCTTGTGTCAGCCACAGTAACATGGATTGCTGGTTCAAACCCTGCCCAACCCAAGGATCAGGTAAGTTACGTTGCTATAGAGTCATAGAATAGTTTGAATTGGAAGGAACCCTAAAACCCAGCCAGTTCCAACCAGCCTACCATGGGCAGGGACACCTCCCACTTGATCAGGCTGCTCCAAGCCCCATCTAACCTGGTCTTGAACACCTCCAGGGATGGGGCAGCTAAGACTTCGCTGGGCAACCTGTGCCACTTCCTCACCACCATCGTTGTGAAGAATTTCTTCTTTAGATTAGAATTTCCTCTCATCTAAATCTGCCCTTCTCCAATTTATAGTCTTTCTCCCTAGTCCTGTCACTCCATGCCTTTGTAAAAAGTCCCTCTCCAGCTTTCCTATAGCCCCCTTCATGGGGTCGGTCACTATAAGGTCTCCTTGGAGCTTTCTCCTCTCCAGGCTGAACATCCACAACTCTCTCAGCCTGCCTTCATATGGATGGTGCTCCAAGCCCTCTAATCATCTTTGTGGCCTCCTCTGGACCTGGTCCAACAGTTCCATCTCCTTCTAATGTTGAGGATTCCAGAACTGGACACAAGACTCCGGGTGGGGTCTCACAAGAGCAGAGCAGAAGGGCAGAATCACCTCCCTCAAACTGCTGGTCGCTGTGTAACTTACTACATCATCTTAAGCAGTATTTCAGAGTGCAGAATACACCCACTGGTCTTAAATTGTCTGAAAATGCCTTACTTTTCTCACTCATTTAGTTTCAAACAGGCCTATGGAAACATTCAGTTTCCAGTCCAGCTAAGATTGCCAGCAGGAACAAACATTAAAATGTTCAGAACATCTTAAAGAGCGGAGTTGCAGAGTTAGAGCTTTTTATTGTTGTGTTATAACTTTGCTTTAATCAACTTTTTATCCATTGACTCCCTTGCAAGTTCCAACCAATATAATTAGCACTATCTAAATTAGTTATCACTCAAAATTACTTCCTTCTTGGAAAAAAAACAGTTTTATTTTAAAATTATAGGTATTGCCATAGGCTATGCCAGAACTATATGCTTGGGCACATTTTAAGTAGATAATATTTTTAATCCTAATTAAAAAAAAATATTTCTCCCTCCATAAAATGTTAAGATTTGTGAATGACCTTATTTTCCTTTTGATAGACACATGGTAACACTCAACTGATTTTCATTCATATACATACTCTGCACCTTTCATTGAAACATTATATTGCTCAGCTAAGCTCTTATATAAACTGAACACACTTTTTCATTGTCAGGTTTATTCTCATTTCATTGCACACTTGATAGAGAGCAAAGAATCTAACATTTCCAAAGGGTGCCTGTTTCAGAACCTGCTATTTACACAATGCCTGCAGTAAGCAAGACTGTGTCCTCAGTAGGTGCCACAACATCAGTTATAGAATCACAGAATCATTGAATAATCAGGTTGAAAGAGACCCAGTGGATCATCAAGTCCAACTGTTCCTATCAAACACTAACCCATGACCCTCAGCACCTCATCCACTAGTCCCTTAAACCCCTCCAGGGAAGGTGACTCAATCCCCTCCCTGGGCAGCCTCTGACAGTGACCAATGACCCTTTCTGTGAAATCTTTTTCCTAATGTCTATGCTGAACCTCCCCTGGCAGAGTTTGAGGCCATTCCCTCTTGTCCTGTCCCCTGTCACTTGGGAGAAGAGCCCAGCTCCCTCCTCTCCACAACCTCCTTTCAGGTAGTTGCAGAGAGCAATGAGGTCTCCCCTCAGCNAAAACATTTTTCCCAGAAAGGGTCATTGGGCACTGGCAGAGGCTACCCAGGGAGGGGATTGAGTCACCTTCCCTGGAGGGGTTTAAGGCACTGGTGGACGAGGTGCTGAGGGTCATGGTTTAGTGTTTGATAGGAACAGTTGGACTCGATGATCCGGTGGGTCTCTTCCAACCTGGTGATTTTGTGATTCTATGATTCTATGATCCTAGTTCTTACATCCCAGTGTCCTTTAATGTTATCCTGCAGTGCAAGGCAGTCAAATCAACTTTATTATTCACTTGGTCACTTGGTTCCCACAGTAACTCATTGCAATAGCAACATTCACCACAAACCACCCCTTTCACATATTCATCCTCCAGTCCCTCTCTTTCTCTCAGTTCCATATCATAGGAGTAAGAGACAGGTGGGAGATGGGAGATGCAACAGGAATTCAAACCACCTTATGATTTAAAGATATTATTTGGTATTTGATAAAGAAAAAGCTGAATAATTTCCCACAACGGAAGGGCAGTGCTATCCTTCATCCTGACTTGTCCTGCTATTTACAAAAACTGCATAATTACCAGAGCAAATGCCACGTCACAGCCTGCACCTGCTATGGGCAAGATAGAGAACATGTTTCTGAAAGTAATGATTAAATAAACCCCTCCATCAGTCAGCTTCATGGAGTTTTGTAGCTTCTGTGTGCTTTAAAGGGAGCAAAACAATGCATTTGTGCACTGAGCTTTCTCTCCACATTTTTAATGGCCATTATTGCATGTAAACTAGCTTTTGTAAGAACAACGAAGCAGATGGATGTGGTCTGAAAAAAAACCCCAAGCAAATACACCCACTGGAAAATCAAAAAGATAAAAATGCAAAGTCACTGCGTGTGCAGTTGTCTGTATGCTATGAAATGATTCTTTTTAGCCTCAGCATCTGAATATTCCCAATGGAAATGTTATTATAAAAGACAACAGGTTGTTTCAGCAGGATTGATCAAAAAGTGTAATTGCAGTTTCAGGCATGGTCCCATGAAGTGACTGACAATCCCAAGTGAAATAATTATTTTTACCCAGCAGCTCACTCTGAAATGGAAAAGCCATCCGGGAAGAGATGATGCTTGAAATCATGGGAAGCAGTGAGAGGGTAAGGGTGTGAGAAAAGGATTGACTGCACAGAAGCGTCTTCTCTTCAGCTCTTCATTTCTCCTTTGAGCTGTGCCACTAATGCTGCTGCCAGATCTGCCAAGCGTGGCATCCCTCCCAGGCTGCATTCAAAGACAGGATTCAGGCTCTCTCTGGGGCTATGGCAGTTTCATGATGTAAAAATTCATCTTAGCCCAAGCCAAAGGAAAAGATGGGTGCTAGATCTTCACATGGACAAGATGAAAGTTCAGATATCTAGACAATGGCCTGCATCTATCTGCGTGAGTCCCTCTATATCTTTTCATGGAGTCATAGAACAACCAGGTTGGAGAAGACCCACCAGATCATCGAGTCCAACTGTTCCTATCAAACACTAAACCATCTCCCTCAGCACCTCTTTAACCCCTCCAGGGAAGGTGAATCAACCCCCTCTCTGGGAAGCCTCTGACACTGCCCAATCACCCTTTCTGGGAAAATTTTTTTCTTAATGTCCAACCTGAACCTCCCCTGCTGGAGCTTGAGGCCATTCCCTCTCAACCTGTCCTCTGTCACGTGGGAGAAGAGCCCAGCTCCCTCCTCTCCACAACCTCCTTTCAGGGAGTTGCAGAGAGCAATGTGTTCTCCTCTCAGCCTCCTCTTCTCCAGGATAAACACCCCCAGCTCTCTCAGCTGCTCCTCATAAGGCCTGTTCTCCAGCCCCTTCACCAGCTTTGTTGCTCTTCTCTGGACTCACTCCAGAGCCTCAACATCCTTCTTGTGCTGAGGGGCCCANAACCTCATCCTGTTGGTCTCAGCCCATGGATCCAGCCTGTTCAGATCCCTTTGGAACCTCCCGACCCTCCAGCAGATCAACAATTCCATCCAGCTTTGTGTCGTCTGCAAACTTGCTAAGGGAGCACTTGATGCCTTCGTCCAGGTCATTGATGAAGATATTGAACAGGGCTGGACCCAGCACCGAGCCCTGTGGAACCCCACTTGTCACTGGCCTCCAGCTGGATTTAACTCCATTTCCCACCACTCTCTGGGTCCGGTCATCCTACCAGTTTTCCACCCAAAAAAGTGTGCCCCTGTCCATTAAGTATTTTCTTCTCTACCAAACTGATGTTTGCAGTGCCCATTCCCTTTATTTTGCACTTTAACTTACAACGAGGATGAGAAACTGGATGGGACACTTACCCTGTGTCACCACTGGAGAGAGCCATATGTCATTGCTTCTTCTCCGCCAACAGACAAATTTGCAGTAATAAGCCATTTCCAAGTTTTGGAAAGTTGCATGCAAGGAAGGATTATGAGGATTAAAGGGGTGGAGGGCTCTACTTTCCATTAAGGATTTGCTGACAAACAATCTGTTGGCAATTAATAGATGTTTTTGGAAATGGCTCATGAATTCTTACTGAGTTGAGTAAAGCAGCGATCCCAGTTCACAAGCCCACACAGCACTCTGGTCTGCGGTATCTGCAGCTGTGGTTTGCAACTCTTTTTTTCCCCAGCTTCTGATGTTTAAAATTTTACTACAGTGGTCTAGCCCCTGCCCAGTGTATTTAAACCAGTTGCTAATGTTATTCCTCTTCATTACCTTCAGACACCTTTCAGAAGCAGTTCTTGGACAAGTTTGGAAACCCTTGTTTTTGAACAAGAAAATCAGCAAATCCTGACTTCAAAATGCAGATTTTTATTGTTAATTAAGCCTTTACAAAGAACTGGAGAATCAGTTCTTGAGACACAGCATAGCTAAGAAGTATACTTGAAAAGGCATCACATCCTGAATAGGAAGGCAATTGAAATGCTTCAAGAAAATCCCAACTGATGATTCCTACAGGCAAAAAGACCTAGGAAATACCCTTCATAATCACCTCTTTAAACAGCGAGGAAATGACTTCTAGGAAGGATTTTCTTCCTTTCCTTTTCAGTACCCTAGACATTTGGAAACTCTTCCTGAGATTTGTGGTGGCTCCTACTTAAAGAGCAATTTATTGACATTCCTAAGAGAGAAAGCTTTAATTCACAAAATATTATTCATCAAAACACTACAAAAATGGCAGTTTTATGCTGATCCTAATCTATAAAGCTTTTTGTCTATCTTTAAAGCTATGGTTATCTTGAAGTGCTTAGTCTCATATTCATTGCTTTTATAATTGGACAACACAGAACAATGGGAGATTTACTAGTTTATTAAGAACCAAAATGAATGTAATCCAATATCACCCTTTGTTGAAAGCCACCTACAAAAGAATTGCATGAGGATGTGAAATGAATAATCTTTCTTGGTTTTCTCCTCTTGAAATCACTATCGTGCCTTCCCAGAGCATAATAAATGGCAACGTGTTATGGAAAATTACTACAAGTCTTACCAAGTAAACAAGTTCAGTAGATATTTAGGAACTGGTGCACCTTGTTTCTGATAAATGTTTCCACAGAGGAATCCTGTTTTTCAAGTGCTTCTGATGATCCAGAATCGAAAAAGACAGACTTAAAATCATCAGTTTTGTTCTTGTTCTACAGACAAGAGTATGTTCGATTCAACCCAAACTCATTCATTGTTTTCGCATCATTATAGATTATTATAGTCTCATTAGCCCTTTAAAAACCAACTGAATGTTGAACACTGAACAGGACTCAAACCTTCAAGGATAAGAGCAATGAAAACATGGGAACAGCACGTCCCAGTGATGTGTCAGAGTTTAAAACAAGTAGTCAGACAAGCAAATGGATTTTGATGCATCTTTGCCATATACAGAACTTATTTTTCAAGTCCTGCATCCTTTCTAGGCTGGGATGAAGCTGGAACAGGTTGAAAAAAAATTCACAAATCCTGGAAAACTATTAAGAATCATTGTTGCCTGATACATGGAAAGGCCTGAAGAAGACGAGCCTGAGGGGAGACCTCATTCCTCTCTCCAACTACCCGAAAGGAGGTTGTGGAGAGGAGGGAGCTGGGCTCTTCTCCCAAGTGACAGGGGACTGGACGAGAGGGAACGGTCTCAAGCTCCACCAGCAGGATTTAGGCTGGACATTAGGAAAATATTCTTCACAGAAAGGGTCATTGGGCACTGGCAGAGGCTACCCAGGGAGGTGGTTGATTCACCTTCCCTGGAGGGGTTTAAGGGACAGGTGGATGAGGTGCTGAGGGACGTGGTTTAGTGTTTGATAGGAAAGATTGGACCCAATGATCCAGTGGGTCTCTTCCAACCTGGTTGTTCTATGATTCTATGATTCTCCCTGCCAGCTCAGCCAATTCTCATCTTGCTCTGTAGCTTCTGGGCTTTATTGTATGCAGTTTAAAAGGTATTGAGCCACTTCGAATAGACCTTCAGAGAGATATTGAGAGCTTCAGGGAGGGAAACAGAAAGCAGAGGTGTAATAAGCTCATTCTTTGATTCTATTTTATTTAACATGGTGTTTGTGATAGCCCTTGATCCTACCTCACTTTCCTGCACCACGATCTTGTGATCTTCTCATCTCCTGGGTGAACATGGTGACCACAAGATGGGAAAAATCTCTTCTTCTGCAAGACAGGGTTCAGCTCCCCACTTCCATGAGGGGTCTGGGCTGATGAATCCCCAGTGAGATGGTGAGGAAGATGGGAAAGTTCCTGCAAACTGCCACGGCTCAGCTTCTCCCTCTGCATCACCAGTATCCAAAATAGAATCATAGAATCACCAGGTTGGAAGAGACCCACTGGATCATCGGGTCCAACCTTTCCTATCAAACACTAAACCATGTCCCTCAGCACCTCATCCACCTGTTCCTTAAACACCTCCAGGTAAGGGGACTTAACCACCTCCCTGGACAGTCTCTGTGACCAGTGCCCAATGACCCTTTCTGTGGAAAAATATTTCCTAATATCCAGCCTGACCCTGCCCTGGTGGATCTTGAGGCCATTCCCTCTCGTCCTGTTCCCTGTCCCTTGGGAGAAGAGCCCTGCTCCCTCCTCTCCACAACCTCCCTTCAGGTAGTTGTAGAGATGCCTCAAAGAGGGGGGACTATCACTTCAAGCTCCCTCAGGCAGATTGTACCTAGGATCATTTATCAAGTTAAACTTTACTCATTGGCTTAAAGAAGACATAACCGTTATCGTTGATGTCTCTGCTCTCTCACAGCTAATGGCAGGGCAGGATGTCAATTGTTTCTTTCCTCAGGACTCGTCTGCTCTTCTGCTTTTCCCCATAGATGCTTTCTTATAGAGTAAAAAAATGTAATGAATAAATTGAAAAAAAAAAAAGCTTGTAGACCCAAAAGAAAGAACGCGTCTATTATAAAATAAAATCTCTTTTAGTAGCTATTAGAATGCATTAAAAATATTCACAGGATTCTTCCCTCCAGTTATGTTGCAAAAGCCATGCAAATAATAATTGTGGCTAAGTGCACTACAGTGACAGTCAATATTGTACTTCCCAAGCTAGTACTCATTATTCTTTATGGAACTCATGCATTTTGTGAAAGATCAAAAGATTTACATATCATATGGAGTGCTTTAGGGAGTGACTTGCTGTGCACTTTAAATGTGCGATGTTCCACAGCCATTTAAATACAGATTTCATTTCTCTCTTTTTTTTTNCTATTTTTTTTTTGAAAATAAAATTGAAAAAAAAAAAAAAAAGAAGGAGAGAGAAACGAAATCGACTTGGGTACCTTTGTTCACATCATGAAATACAATTTTAATTTGGTTCCAATATAGGAGTTTAATATTTTTATGGGGCGTTATTGAATAATCTGCTACGCTCAGCGCTGGCCTTTGCTCAGGAATGAGATGAAAGAAATCAATTTTTTTTTTTTTTATGAGCATTGCAAGCAAAATCATCTGCTCTTCCATGCCCTGGAGAAAGGGACAGACTCTGACACCAGCTCTGCCTCCCTCCATCACTGGCTTCCCTGCATCCTCATCCAGTTAGACTGCTCTGTGCTCATGGATGGAGGGTAGCAGCAAATGAAGGAGCTGCAACCTATTTCTTTAGTGCAACAAAGAAGGGAAATGCCACGATCTTATCAATGCTTATCAATTTCTAAAGGCCAGAGAATGGGGCCAGACCCTTTTCAGTGATGCCCAGCGACAGGACAAGGGGCAACGGGCACAAACCAGAGACCAGTACGTTCCACATGAACATGAGGAATAAATGTACTGTGAGCGTGACAGAGCACTGAACAGGCTGCCCAGGGAGGTTGTGGAGTCTCCTTCTCTGGAGATATTCGAGCCCACCTGGATGCCCTCCTGCGCAGCCTGTTGTTGAAACTGCTCTAGCAGAGAAATTGGACTTGATCTCCAGAGGTGCCTTCCATCCAATTTTGTGATTCTCTGCTGCCCTAGGCTGTGGGAAACAAGGCAACATCATTCTGCCACAGCCTGTTTACGTGCCCTCAGGTGAACCACTACACACAAAGTTCCTCTGTGCAATAGAGAGACAAAAGCTTTTTTTTTTACTTTCCTTACCTTTCCAGGGTGTTGTGAGGTTAAAGCAACACATTAAGGACAGCTGAACATTTAGTAACTAAGGTAATATGGCCACATGGCTGCATGGAGAGTCTTTGAGGCCATTTTTTGCCATGCCTACACTTTACTCATCATATTTGGACTCCTGAGATTTGCCCTTTCTTATGTGTTCAGCTATGAAAGGATCAGCTGCTTAGACTAGCCCCTTCATCCACTTTCTCTGCCCCTGTGGTCATGCCATGAGGTCAAAGATGGGGTACAAGTCCTGGGAACATTCATAGAATCATAGAATCACAGAATCACCAGGTTGGAAGAGACCCACCAGATCATCGAGTCCAACCATTCCTATCAAACACTAAACCATGTCCCTCAGCACCTTGTCCACCCGTCCCTTAAACCCCTCCAGGGAAGGTGAATCAACCCCCTCCCTGGGCAGCCTCTTCCAGTGCCCAATGACCCTTTCCATTATTTTTTTTTCCTAATGTTCAGCCTAAACTTCCCCTGGCTTTGAATTCTTCCCAACAGAAGGTGAGATGAAATCTACAGATACCCTGAGCCACACCCCTGGGAGACCCACGAGTACACCAGGATGGGCTTTCCAGAATGGTCTTTGTGACCAGAGAAGGATCATAGATAAACACAGGCTTTTGGCAGCACCTAAAGGAAGGATTAAGAGGACAACAGTCTGTGTCATTCTGAGTCTACTCGTCAGCAAGGTGAGGAGCTGGGCACCACCCAATATGTGCAGCTACACTACTAAGGTCTAGGAAATCATAGAATCATAGAATCACCAGGTTGGAAGAGACCCACTGGATCATCGAGTCCAACCATTCCCACCAATCTCTAACCCATGACCCTCAGCACCTCATCCACCCGCATCTTAAACACCTCCAGGGAAGGCCTGTTCCAGTGCCTAACAACCCTTTCTGTGAAGAATTTTTAACTTATGTAGAGGCTGAACCTCCCCAGATGGAGCTTGAGGCCATTCCCTCTTGTCCTGTCGAATGTAAACCTATTTCTCCTCTGATGGAAGAAAATGCTACTGAACAGGTAATTAGACCTTTATATCTATGGAGGAAAGAAAGGGTTGGGTGAATAGGAAATCTACACAATTTATTTGCTTTTGGTGCATCCTGCTTCAGTTTCTGAACGAAGCAAATGGAAAACCACTTTAATGAAGCATAACTATGTTGTGATTAAGGCTTATTCTGTCTAAATATTGACTCAGATAACATTTTCTCAGGACGAGCAAACCATAACCATGAATCTGGCATCAAAGTCAGGAAGATTAATAGGAAAGATGAATTTTCTGGCTGTCTGAAAGGAAGTTTGACATGGCCAAGGCAACATTCGGAGACTTTGTATTTATGAGATCCAGACAGAGAGTTTTTGAGAGGTTGTAGCTTTTTTGATCCACTGGACTTTTGAAAGCTCAAGGAAAAATATCTCTGTCCTCTGTCTTTGGTTAGCACAGAGACAGGAACAGAGGGACAGGAATTTCTGCAAGAAAACTCTGTTGTCTTGAAGCCAAGATTAACCAGAGAGTCTTGCAAGCCCTAGTGAAATACAGCCCCTGGCTCTTTGATCTGCTCCTGCAGGTAAAATCAGAACAAGACTGCGTTCAACTCTGGACTCCTCAGTGAAGCAAGTCCAGAGGAGGCCACCAAGATGATCAGAGGGCCGGAGCACCTCCCATAGGAGGACAGGCTGAGAAGGTTGGGGGTGTTCAACCTGGAGAAGAGAAGGCTCCAGGAAGACTTTAGAGCAGCTTCCAGTACTTAAAGGGGAGCTACAGAAAAGCTGGGGAGGGAAAACATGTGAAAAACTTTTTTGTTTAGCCATTGACATCTGCTTTATACTCAGGCTCAGAAACTCCAGCTCAACCGGGATCCTATTCTGCGGGAAAACAGACAAGGCAAGTGAATCTCTGGGTTACCACATCATGAAGAAGGCATACCTATGGGTAGAACACCACGATACATTTTGTTTGGAGCTCAGATCTTTCCATTGCTGTCTACAACCAGAAAAGCAACAGTGGCTTGCAGAGGAATACCACCTCCAGGGCTAACCAGCTGCATGGATAAGAATATCTAGGAAATATACATAAATAGACAGAAGAAGATTAATTTTTTTGCACAAACACTTAAGAGAAAAACCTTTCTGGGAAGACAAAAAAGCTCCCTGAGAGATGTATTAGCTCCTCAGTCCAGGGGAGTTTTTTATCATTCTTAGGATTTTGGAATTAAAAAAACACATGACGACAGACAATTGTGTTAAACATATGCAGGTGGACTTAAAGGAAAGATTGTCTTTGAACAGAGAAATTCCCCTCTAGCTGTGAGTCTCTCATTCCTCATTGGGTATTGCCAGTGCTATGGATGGACCATAAGCCCCTCACCACAAGAAGGATGTTGAGGCTCTGGAGAGAGTGCAGAGAAGAACAACAAAGCTGGGGAAGGGACTGGAGAACAGGCATTATGAGGAATGGCTGAGAGAGCTGGGGGTGTTTAGCCTGGAGAAGAGGAGGCTGAGGGGAGACCGCATTGCTCTCTGCAACTCTCTGAGAGGAGGTTGTGGAGAGGAGGGAGCTGGGCTCTTCTCCCAAGGGACAGGGGACAGGATGAGAGGGAATGGCCTCAAGCTCCACCAGGGGAGGTTCAGGCTCGACATAAGGAAAATAATTTTCACAGAAAGGGTCATTGGTCACTGGCAGAGGCTGCCCAGGGAGGGGATTGAGTCACCTTCCCTGGGGGGGTTTAAGGTGCAGGTGGATGAGGTGCTGAGGGACATGGTTTAGTGTTTGATAGGAACGGTTGGACTTGATGATCCGGTGGGTCTCATCCAACCTGGTGATTCTATGATTCTATGATTCTAAGCTCTCTGGAATAGATTCAAAGCATCTGGAAGTATTTCCAACACAAACAAAATGAGAATAACCCTCTAGCTCAGGAACAAAGAGTGGGAAGGGAGAGACAAAGAGGTGTAGAACATGTTCTAACCTGTCACAGTGAGACAAGGCTCAGCTCGATCGCTTCGCTGAGTACGAGTGGACACATGTTCAAATATCAATGTTTTCTTACCCTTGACAGTGTGCAAGCATGAACAACTAGTTAACATGGAGCTTCTTGTGAAACAGAATAAATTCACAATGGAAATATTTCTGTCCCTCCGTACCTCTCTTGTGAGACCTCATCTGGAGTTTTGTGTCCAGTTCTAAAATCCTCAAGATAAGAAGGATATGGAAATGTTGGAGTGGGTCCAGAGGAGGCTACAAAGATGAAAGATGATCCAAGGGCTGGAGCACTTGCCGTATGAGGATAGGCTGAGAGAGTTGGGTTTGTTCAGCCTGGAGAAGAGAAGACTCCAAGGAGAACGTATAGCAACCCTCCAATACCTGAAGAGGCAACAAGAAATCTGAGGAGGGACTGTTTACAAAGGCTAGTAGCGATAGGACCAGGAACAATGGGTATAAACTGGAGAGCAGTAGATTTAGACTAGACAAAAGGAAGAATTTCTTCACTATGAGAGTGGTGAGACACTGGAACAGGTTGCCAAGGGAAGTTGTGGCTGCCTCACCCCTGGAGGTGTTCAAGGCCAAGGTGGATGGGGCTTGGGTAGCCTGATCTAGTGGGATGTGTCCCTGCATATCGCAGGGGGGTCAGAACTCGATGATCTTTAAGATCCCTTCCAACCCAAACTACTCTATGATTCTAAGAAATTGGTGCTCATAGGAATCTGGTTTTTGTTGGTAGGAGATGTTGAAAGAAATTATGGAAATTCTCAACAAACTTTCAGAAATTTATCTGTGGAATTGCTTTAAACATTGGCGGCATTGTACGTAGCCGTGTGTCAACTCAGAAGAGAACTGTTCTGAAGGTGATCGTAGCTGATTTTCTTAATTTGTTTTAAAAAAAGAATCATAGAATCATAGAACAACCAGGTTGGAAGAGACCCACTGGATCATTGAGTCCAACCGTTCGTACCAAACACTAAACTCATGTCCCTCAACACCTCGTCCACCTGTGCCTTAAACCCCTCCAGGGAAGGGGAATCAAGCACAGCCTCATTTTTTTGGTATCAGACCTCGTATAACATTTTGCCATTGTATTTCCACCTTATCACCCATGTAGCCCACCTAAACTTTCAAATTTCAGCTCCATTCCCATTGTAAACTTCTCAAAGCTAAGCTCTGCAGTTCCAAGGATTTCTAGATGGACAGGCAGGAGAAGCGTGCAGGTTAGTTAACTGTTTGTAAAAGATAAAATTATTCTTCCCCGAAAAAAAACCCCAACAACAACAGGAGAGACACAAAATAATAAACCAGCAGATTTCACAAGCCAGTTGCCAGAAACCTTTACACTAATGCTTTGTCTTCCTACCAGCTGCAGATCCCAGCCCTTATTTTGGGCTCCGTGCTGCAATACCAGGCTTTCCTTTGCATTAGGAGACACTAGAAATAAAAGAAATAGAGAAACGTGAAGGCTGAAATGAAAGTGGAAGAGCAGCAGGAGCATGGCAGCGGTGGTTTAATGCTGAAGTATTCCCTGGGAGCGTGAGCTGGCAATTGTAGTGGACACCCAGATATTTGAAATGCAGCCAAATAATTTGGCACATCTTTAACTGGCACAAAGCAGTCTTGGTAGAGCTTCCTACGGCTGCTGGCACTTTTACAGCTGTCTTTCTTCATCTTGCTCTTCCCACCGCAACAGCCACTCAACAGGTGTTTCCACAGACACAGTGTGTTTGGCAGCTGTAACCCTTCAATATTATCGCTGGAATACATTTTTCTCCCTCTCAACAGCATCGCTCGGGTCCGTTGCCCAGAGGCTGACATGGCAACAGGGACAGCTGACCAACCGGATTTGGGAAGAGGGGGTTCTGTGCATTTGGGCAGCCAGATGTATGAGTCGGTAAAACACTGGGAGAACATCAATGCTCGGCGTGGCCCTGGGAAACTGGATTGATGCTTTGCTGAAATTTGTCAGGAACCCATCTTCGGCTCACCTGGATCTTCCCTGGCTTTTTCATTCTTGCCCTAGGACCTCCTAGTCGCACGTCCCTTTTCTTCATTGCAAATGTCCCCCCAGCTTTGACCTTCCCATCCTTGAGTTTTCAGAAGGACTGAGCGTATGCTCAGATCACAAATGGGTTTTCTTTGTCCAATCCTACTTTCCCATCAGTTCAAATGAAAAGAGAGAAGAAGACAGAAGAACTCAGATCCTGGAGGAAACCTGTGAACTCTCAGATTTTCACACTCAGAAAACACTCAGAGAGTTTCAAAGGTGAATAACTTCAGAGTAGCGTTAACAAGAACATTAAAATTAACAATCGTCTTGTTTTCTTCTTTTTTTTAGCTTACCTCTCTATTTTTTTGGCCTAGAGTAGCCACTTCTATTTCTTGATTTCATATCCAACAAAGCAGTTTTCATTCTTCTTGAAATGCAGTCCATATCTTGCCGAACTTTATCTTCTTTAGGTGTCTGGTACATGGTGTATGTGAGAAACACAGCTTTGAATGATTTTCTTACAGGACTCCATGCAAGGACACAAAGAGTTGTTTTTTTAAAAAAAATCTTCTATTAATCTATAAACACATAAATGCACACAAAACCCAAGAACGGCTGTGCTATTTCAGATGAAAGTTTTATTTAACTTATCATCTTGTCTCCAATAGTCACAGAAAGCCAATGGCTAAGGAGAGGTTTATGAACCAGACTGGTGTTTCCGCAGCACATCTTCCCAGTGTGCAAAACTTTGCAGTTGAGAAACTTCCAGAGCAAGAGACAGATGGTGCTTAATAGCTCCCAGACAACTTTCTCTCTATAAATTTATCCACGTGCTTCTTGAATTTATGCAAACTTAGAGCGTCCAGCAGATCCCACAGTAAGGAGTTCTACCACTTCACATTATAGGTGGCAACCTGGGCAGCCCAATCCAGAGAGAGGTGTCCCTGCCCCTCGCAGGGGGGTTGGAACTGGATGATCTTTAAGGTCCCTTCCCAACCTGACATATCCCACTCCCAGAAGATGCTGAAGCGGGCTCCTGCTTTACCGTGTCAGTGATGTGGAAGTGAACTGGACAGAGGTCTGGTGGCCACTCCATATCAGCAGCCAGCTCAAAGCCCATCTGTGCAGCAAAAATAAGCCTGGGATAATGGGCAATTATGGCTCTGCCACTCATTTTGCCTATCAGAATGATCAAACTGACCCAAGAGACACACCCCCCACACACACATACCAACACAGGCGTGCAGATACACATCCTAACTGTGAAACAAAACAAGATTCAGAAGTGGTCCTTAAAACCAAAACTATTAATAAGATTTATGAGTCCCTCGCAACAGGAATATCCTGATCTACGACCCTAGAATTGTCTGGATTCATACACACTGGTGGGGGCTGTGTGGCAATCCATTGTTTCTCAGACCACTGGCACTATCGATAAGATTGGGGCAACTGGGACCCCAGATATTCAGAACAAACTATAAAAGACTGACAGGAGAAGGCAGAAATCAGAGCTTCCTCTCAGCTGGCCTGAGACCCCTGTTTCTCCCCTATCACCGACATCATTTGCAACACACAGACACCAACCTGGAATGTTTGCAGAAACTTCACTTGCAGCAGCTTCAAGGAAACATCTGAAGACTCTATCACTGAACTCTGTACAGGTTGTATGGTCCTTCCCAATCCCTTATAGGATACTAATTTCAGTCTAAACTTAAGCTTATATTCTTGACTTAGAATTGTAACATTATAGGAAATAAACTGAGTGTTTAAACACAATTATGGGTCCTACTCTGTTGGCCTTTCGGGATGTGACACAACCCAAACTATTCTATGATTCTATGTGAAGAACCACCTCTTCTTATTTATTTTGAATGTACCTCCCAAGAGTTTGTCTGATGTCACAGAATCATAGAATCTCCAGGTTGGAAGAGACCCACCGGATCATCGAGTCCAACCATTCCCACCACGTAGTCCTTGAAACTTGCATTGAAAGAGAGGTGGAAAAACAATGAGGTTTTGTCCCTCCACTTCTTCCGTGATTTCACAGGTACGGTTTTACTGGTACGTTATCCCTCTGCCTTCCTCCTTTTCTGCAAAGTGATTGACACAGAACTTCAGAAACATAAATTTGGAAATATCCCATTGGATCTGTAGTTTCTTTCCACCTCAGAACCTCTCTGAAGAGGCAGAATAACATTTCTAGCCCCTATGTTGCTCCTGTTTGTATATCTATAGGTAGACACACGCTTGCTAAACTACAGCGAGGGCAATTAAAGAGCATTCCTCATGGTATCGCTGCCACAGAATAAAAGAGTGCATTAAATCTTGGTCCGTGGCTGTGTAAGAATTCACTTTCTGATTAGGGCCGGAAGGCCGCGAGGCTGTTAAAGCCCTCTTCCCACTCTCCCCAATGTTGCCATTAATATGTAAAAGCTTAAGCTTGCTAAAGGGATTATTTCCCATCCTATCTGATTGTAAACTGGCATTTCAATGATTACATGTATCTTTTTGTCATTTTCTCGTAAAACATCTTATTCTTGAACAGCATAATTGGCCTCTTACTAATGTTTAATGAATGATTAAATCAGCATAAATGCAACATACAGCTCTACACGGAAAGCATGTTTGCAACCTCCAGAGCCACAGAAATGTATTTTTGCAATACAGGTTTTAAACGTTATAATTTTCTAATTATGGACTTTCTGGTATATTTCACATTAAGTACATGGGGAAGTAAATGTGAATTCGCCTGTATGAGCTCTCAAGCACTTCAGACACTTATTATTTTGTTTGCAATTTCTAACTTACCTATTAACAACACCTCCGTGGGTTTTATATAAGTATATTATATAATCACTGCAAATTAAAAGCCAATTAAAACCACATTAATTGCAGAGCTCAGGAAGGCAAGTCCTTTCAGGGACAGCCAAGCCAGGATGCTTCTTCGTACGGACATGTCACATTAAGCAGCCTTAAAAAAGACTCCAGATTTTGTCCAGGCAAAAGAGTCCAAGTGAAATTAATGTTTACCTGAGTGACAAGAGAAATGGGAAGGTATTTCTTCAAAAGAGGGAGAAATAAGGGAAGGTGCAAATTCAGTTTGCTGAAGATCCAAGTTTGAGAGGCATTTAGAAGTGGAAATCCTGTGGAAATATGATGATTATCTCAGGAGTCACAGATGTACGAGTTGTTTAAGAAGATCCACTTTAAGGAGGGACCCTCAGCTGACAAAACCCAGATGCATAAAATCACTCCAGCACAATGTGGCAGTTGAAAATTCAAGTATAGTCCTAGAACACATCAGGCCAACAAAGCTGAGGAAGAGTCACTGACCCTGGTGGTGGCTGCCCCATCCCTGGAGGTGTTCAAGGCCAAGTTGGATGGGCCTTGGGCAACCTGATCCAGTAGGAGGTGTCCTTGCCCACAGCACGGGGGTTGGAACTGGATGATCTTTAAGGTCCCTCCCAATCAAAACTGTTCTATGATTTTCTCCAGGAACACTGGTAGAGCAGAGTGCATCATTCAGGAAAGATCTTCCCACATCAACAAGTACAGAGAAAAGTGAGTGAGGGGGATGGGAAGTCCAGTCTCCCGAGATGAGAAAGAATTCAGCTTTCCCTGTAGAAATATGGCAGGGAAGTAAGCACAACAAAGCAAAGATGCCTGCTTAGACAGAAAACTGGCATTAGCACAAGAATATACCAGAGCAAGCCAAATAGTTTCAGGGGGGAAGTTCAGTTACAGCTCCCACGCACTATAAGGTCCTGAAGCAGCTATTTGACAGATGCTGCGGCGCCAAGAAAATGCACGGGGTTTAAAGTGAAGCTGGATGTGTTTATGAGGGAAACTGGAGGTCAGTTCTCCCATCAAAGCTACTATCTGCATTGCTCAGGGAAAAAAAGCTTGTCTACAAGATCAGCAAGCAAAATGATGCCCTAGAAGAGCCTTCTTGAGAAGTGCAGAGCGCATGATATGCTGCTTTTCTAACCAGGCTCAAGACAACCCACACTAAGATGCATGACCACTGGACACCTGAGCCCTCCAGCATCCTTCAGGCTCCCCAGCATGCCAGATACTCTGTTCTGCTCCAGATGCATTTAGATAACATCATTTGGCAGCCATGGTTTATATGGAGTAGTTGAAGTTCATGGGAGTGAAGTCCATCAGGTGGGAGTGAAGTCCATCAGGTGGAACTGTCAAAGCCTTGTTTGGGTGTAATGCTGCTGCAAAGATTATTCTTCAAGCTCAGTCTGGCTTTTCACCACAAATCTGTGTGGGTACCTGCTCATGAGCCATCAAACGAGGGTCAACATATGCCAGCAAAGCTTTGCAAATGGTTATGCAGTTAAAATATGAGGCCAAATGCCGGGTCCTGCACTTAGGGCACAACAACCCTGAGCAGCTCCAGACTAGGAGAAGCCTGTCTAGAAAACTACTTGGAGGAGAAGGACCTGGGGGTGTTGACGGACAGCAACTGAACATGAGCCAGCAGGGGCCCAGGTGGCCAAGAAGGCCAATGGCATCTTGGCTTGGATCAGAAACGGTGTGA
>WAAB01012647.1:48829-83636 GCA_013389865.1 Piaya cayana
AAGGGACAGGGGACAGGACAAGAGGGAATGGCCTCGAGCTCCACCAGGGGAGGTTCAGGCTGGACATTAAGAAAAAAATTTTCACAGAAAGGGTCACTGGGCACTGTCAGAGGCTTCCCAGGGAGGGGGTTGATTCACCTTCCCTGCAGGTGTTTAAGGCACAGGTGGACAAGGTGCTGAGGGACATGGTTTAGTGTTTGATGGGAATGGTTGGACTCAATTATCCAGTGGGTCTCTTTCAACCTGGTGATTCTATGATTCTGTGAATAGGGTCCAGCAGGCTTAAGGAAAATTCATATAGACAATTGTTTAAAGAATCACCACTGTTTACTCCCAAGTAATTCAGGCTCATGAAATTCTGTGAGAAATATTTTAAGCTACATGTGTTAGTTTTCTGGCTTGCATTGTCCAACAGTTGTATTTAATGAAACTCTCGGGGGATTCCTTAGCTTGCTCTGGACTTCTACTCATGAAACAGCTGTATTGAACCTAGAGAGGAGAAGAAATATTTGGGTTTTGGTTTTTTTTATCCAGCCATTCCAGTGTGACTTTTCACTACAAGTGTCTTCTTCCTCCTGCTCTCCAGTAGCTGCAGCCTTTCCTCACGTGTTTGTACATAATGACCCCACGGTCAGGACTCCCTCTTTCTGCCCATCACCCAGCCTGTGGTACTGTCCGTAGAGCCCAGCTAAGAAGAATTCTTCCCTGCAACCTGCTTTACCATATAACCTTCCCATCTCTTCCTTCCCCATCCTCTTCTGGTTTGCAGCACAATCTCAAGCCAGTAAAAAAAACATATATGTATAGTGGCTTGTTTTGGTGACAAATGCAAACATAAAATAAAATAATAATAAAAATAGAACAACTAAAGAATAAAATACTAAAATAACTCACTGAAATGGCAAAACAAGCTCCTCTGTAATGAACTTGAATATTTTTAAAAAAAGGTGAGAAATTCATTTTCCAATTTCTGTAATTCTGGTACTCCAACACTTTATCCAGCTACAACTGCACCACAGAGTAAATCTGAGCTTGGCAAATACTTACTTGGTCTCATTATCTGGTTTACAAAGGCACTGAGGGATTTTATAGGGCCACAAGCAGGTGGACCTTTGGTTGGCATCGCGATTTGGATTAATGGAATGCCCTATCCACCAGCAGGAGCAAGTGTTGCAGCTCTCAGCAAAACCAGTCTGGATTTTATTAATTAACATTATAAGGAAGAAAATACAGGCACTGAAACAGACACAAATGCACCTGCTAGAAATAACAAAAAGTCCAAGCAGGAAATGTGAGAGCATAATTTTTTTAGCAAAATCCAGGGTAAAGGGGTTAATCAAAACCTTTAGAAGTCAAGAAAGCTGGGGAGGGACTTTTTATAAAGGCATGTAGTGATAGGATGAGAGGGGTATGGCTTTAAATTAGAGAGGGTCAGATTTAGATTAGAAATAAGAAGGAAATTCGATGAGAGCAGTTAGACACCGGCACAGGTTGCCCAGAGCAGGGGTGGCTGCCCCATCCCTGGTGGGGTTCAAGGCCAAGTTGGATGGGGCTTGGAGCCCCTGATCCAGTGGGAGGTGTCCCTGCCCATGGCAGGGATGGAACTAGATGATCTTTAAGGTCCCTTCCAACTCAACCCATTCAATGATTCTGTGATTGATTCTGGTCTACCTGACTGACATTATGGCAAGACCAAAGGGTTAAGTTAGCGTTTCAATTTTCAGTACAATCCCAAACTGGTTTTATGCTCAAACAAAATGTTAAACAAAACCACAGCATCATATTATCTCTCTTCATAAATAAGCCACTGCCCTTGCAGACCCTGATAATGCAGCACTGGGTGCTGTGGCTGTCTGGAGGGCTGCTCTGCTTTGAATATCATAGAAGTGATACTGAAACATCCAAGAAAGACATTTCTGGAAAATCTGAAAGTGGAGAATTAGAGCTGAATGGCTGACTAACCAGTTTTTTTGCCAAATTGATATAAGATACCTTTTTTCATCAAGTAAGCCAACCTTGTATTTTAGGAAAATAATGGCAATAAAATAGAAAAAAACTTGCAGTGTTAAACTCCTTCAAGCATCCACTGATCTATCGCTAAGGAAATCCTCACCAGTCATGTCAGAGGGCTTCATGTGAACCATAACAGAATCTACTAAGCTGCTCTGTTTGCACTCCCTGCCACAGTACAGTGGTTTCAGTCAACACGGATACCTGGAGACGACTGACTTCGAACACTGTTTATTGAGCAAACATGCACCATACAGCTCAAAAAGAAAAAAACAAAGAAAGGGAAAAAAAGGTGGGGCAAGTATCACCATGAATGTGACTCAGGAGGGACACAAGGACATTGAAGAGTCAGTGGCAAAGACAGGACAAGAGGGAATGGCCTCAAGCTCCACCAGGGGAGGTTCAGGTTGGACATTAGGAAAAATTCTTCACAGAAAGGGTTTTTAGGCACTGGAATGGGCTGCCCAGGGAGGGGGTTGATTCACCTTCCCTGGAGGGCTTTAAGGTGTGGGTGGATGAGGTGCTGAGGGACATGGTTTAGTGTTTGATAGGAATGGTTGGACTCGATGATCTGGTGGGTCTCTTCCAACCTGGTGATTCTGGGATTCTGTGATTCAGTGAAATATCCTACTGCTAGAAGCATAAAGAAGAAGATAAAATACTCGGTGTGCCAAAATCTAGAACCACAGTTGGACTTGGATGTCTAGATTAAGAGTTTTGTCAAGTTTCTGCTTAACTCTCACAGCACAGAAATTCTCCATGTGCTCCAGTTTCCACCAGAAAAGTCTTCACAGAATTTCACCTCCCCACTCAGGTACTGCAAAACACCATTGAGATTCTCACATTGGATTCTTCTAGAGAAAAAACCAGGGAGGCTGTACTCAGTCAAAAATAAAAGAGAAAAGATATGCTCCTTGTTGGAAGAGACTCACCAGATCACCAAGTCCCACCATTCCCATTAATCACTAACCCATGTCCCTCAGCACCTCGTCCACCCGTCCCTTAAACCNCCAGCTTCGTTGCTCTTCTCTGGACTCGCTCCAGAACCTCAACATCCTTCTTGTGCTGAGGGGCCCACAACTGAACACAGGATTCAAGGAGTGGTCTCACCAGTGCTGAGTCCAGAGGAAGAAGAACCTCCCTGACCCTGCTGGTCACACCATTTCTGATCCAAGCCAAGATGCCATTGGCCTTCTTGGCCACCTGGGGAAGAGAAAGGACAAATTAGGCAATAGATCATAAAAGAGAAGCACAATGTGTTCTTTTCTGGTTGTTTGCAGGAAGGAGAGAAGCTGGACAAGATACCAGCATCCCTATCTGCTCTAGAGGAAGGCTGGGCACCACGTCTCCTCACTGCCGAGTCGTCGTCATAGCTAGTCCCCACGGCCAAACCAGCGTTAGCGGTTGGTCTGTGTTCCTCTCCTTCACAGGAAGGATGTGCCCTGCTTTCTTCTCAGAGCAGGAGAATTGGCATGACAAAGCTACTGCAGATGGATGAGCGAACCCACAGCTGGCATTGCAGCTTGCGTTTAGACAACTGAAGAGCCTGCCAGCAGCCATGCTTCTTGGAAGTGATCATGCCGTAAATATTTCACTGAGTGTTGCCCATGGCCACTAAGTACTGAAATATGCTTCTATAGCAAAGGCTTCGTATCTGGACCTCAAATCTCTTCAGTCCCAAACTTCAGCCTTGCTCCCATCGGCTCCCATAACTCATCTTCATTCTGCTGAGGTTTAGTGGGATTAGATCAACACAGCTGCACCTACTTCCTGTGGTTCTTTATATTCTTTCTGCTTTCTTTTTTAATTCTCGAGGTCTTATTGTTTCTGGAGAATTTAATTTAAGAAAAAGTCTTGTTTTCTGCTTTCTGGGGTGTGGGTTCTTTTTCAAATAAACAAAAAAAAACCACCCACCCACAAACCTGTGCCTCCAGCAAAAGGAAAACTTTCCTTGCCAGAATTAAGTGGAGGTGGTAGAAATGAGGATATTTGAACAAAGAAAACAGGAGTGATCACTACCCCATCGCTGGAGCACACAGGGAAGGCAGTGAGAGAAATGGAACAGCAGCAGTGAGAAATATGCATGCACATTCAGCCCCTTTGTCAAAAAAACCTTGTGCTGCAGCATTTCAATTAACAAAGTAGGATGGTTTACCTGATAAAATGCTCCCTGTGTGAGTGTAATTACATATTTATGCCCCACAGAGATTTTTTAATTTCTCTTCAGTTTGTTTGCCTTGAAAGTATTTGTCACTGGAAATGTTCTTGATGTGTAATTTTAAGGCAGGGTTGGCCAAATCTGTGGTTTGTTTTCATTTTAGATTTACTGCACTGAAGAAGGATTGGAAGATAATGTGTATTTTCAGTGCAAAGAAAAAAAAAATTCAATAAGTAAGGTGATGCATGACCCAGCAGCAGAAAAAAAATGCACTCAAGTGCTGCTTCAGAAATTTCACTTTTTCTTCCTCTGTTTCTCACTTGAAATATATTCTTAGGTTCTTGAAATAGCTTATTGTTCTGCCACTTTCATTCAGTCCCTGTTCCCTACACATACTCCAGTGAAGCTGCAATGAAGAGGCAATATTTTTAGCACTATTTTCCTATTTTTCGAGCCCCTCCCTGAGCAATCCCTGCTTTAGAAGCTTGGTGCTGAGCATCAGCCCACCTCCAGCAAGGCATTACAGATGTTGCTCGAGCCTACATGTGTGAGCAGTTATATTGCACTCAATAGATAAGTATTATTTGAAGAGTAATTACTCTAGTGGGTCAAGATCTGCTGTGAATTCACCACCATGGCTTTGTTTAGCCATAGAAAAGAACAGTTAGGACTTTGGAGAGCTCAAATGCTTGGTGAAGTGCAGAACTCTAGTTCCCATCTAAACCAAATCTGTCGTGGTCTGGTTTTCTTCCTTATTTTCACTGAGCTTCTTCAGAAAGGATGTGAAAAATCTTGAAAGTCCAACTGCACCAGGTTTGGCTGAAGGTCCCTGCTGGCCATAGAGGTCAGTATCTCTCTAAGAGATTATTAGAGAGGTTTCCTCAAGCTACAGCAGTAGTTCAGCCAGTGTTTGAGAAGCCACCACTGTGTGAACATTTTTACTGAGGACCACCCTAGTTCAACCTTGCAGGCAGGCAAAAAACTTTGAGTGGAATCAGAAGTCAAATCTGCAACTGAATCCACATCCCAGAGAGCAGGTATGCTACACTGTGTGGTTCACTGGCACAGGAGTGGTACTGCTGGGGTAGGCATTGCTTCTAGCTCTGGAGATGATGAATATCCATATTCATCTCCTAGACTAGCAGTTTCTGACACTGGCATGGCTGAATTCATCTCACAGGCCTGGCGGAGATAAATGGAGTCATGAAGTTGGCTTTGCTTCTTCCTCTCAGACAGATCCCAGAGGGTCACAATGAGCATCTGTTCTGTCTCTTCAAGGATGCGCGAGGCGAACTCGTGTCTTCTTTTTACTACCAGGTTGTGTGAGAACTCCAGGAGCGAGGCTCAGAGATGTTACTTGACTTTGCTCTCTGCCAAACTGTCACACTTCCCTGTCACAGCCAGAATTGTCTTCTCTCCCCCAGCTGTCCTGATGCCCGTAAAGGAAAAGCTCCTAGATGAAAGACGAAGTAGTTGGCTAAAGCCCAACACATGGTCATGGGAACTGATGTTGGGCAATAAGGAAAGCATGCAAAGGAAATACCCTAATGCCATAACCTCTTCAAAATGACAGTGCTCCTATGCAGTATGGAATGGAGGATTTTTCTCCACACTTTGCTTACCCAAGAAATGCAAACTTCCTTTCATATACTAACCTGCAGCTGCCATTGCTGTGCTCTATCTGCATTTGGTTGCTCTTCCATCCAAGGGTGATTGCCAAAATCAAAAAAAAAACCAAACTGATATGTGTTAACATACAGCAGGGAGAGCATTCTGCTGCTGTACGAGTTCTCTGCACCCTTTCGAATCAGGTGCTCACCTGTGAAGCATTCACTGGGCCATTCCCATCGCAGATTCCACTCTTGCAACCCAAGACACAGTGTGGCACTGAGGCAAGGAGATCGGAGGTGCACAGAGCCACACGGAACCATCCAGGCACAGAGAAATTAGGATCATAGAATCATAGAATCACCAGGTTGGAAGAGACCCACTNGTCCCTTGGCAGAAGAGCCCAGCTCCCTCCTCTCCACAACCTCCCCTCAGGTAGTTGGAGAGAGCACTGAGGTCTCCCCTCAGCCTCCTCTTCTCCAGGATAAACATCCCCAGCTCTCTCAGACATTCCTCATAAGGCCTGTCCTCCAGACCCTTCACCAGCTTCATTCTCTTCTCTGGACTCGCTCCAGAGCCTCAACATCCTTCTTGGATTGAGGGGCCCACAACTGAACACAGGATTTGAGGAGCAGTCTCACCAATGCCGAGTCCAGAGGGAGAAGAAC
Organism: Piaya cayana; assembly: GCA_013389865.1. Lineage (NCBI taxonomy): Eukaryota > Metazoa > Chordata > Aves > Cuculiformes > Coccyzidae > Piaya > Piaya cayana. The sequence goes on from WAAB01012647.1 coordinate 55,274, forward strand.
CTGCCTGGCCCTGCTGGTCACACAATTTCTGATCCAAGCCAAGATGCCACTGGCCTTCTTGGCCACCTGGACCACTGTTGGCTCATGTTCAGTCGGTGTCAACCAACACCCCCAGGTCCTTCTCCTCCAGGCACTTTCCAGCCAGGCTTCTCCCAGTCTGGAGCTGCTCAGGGTTGTTGTGCCCCAAGTGCAGGAGCCGGCATCTGACCTTATTAAACCTCATGTTTGAAGCTATTAGTGGGACGGTGAGAGCTCAAAGCTTAACACAAACAAATGGTCTCCTAAAACACATTAGCTTCTGTTACTGTCATGGTACCACTGTAAGACCCAGTGCACTCTCTATTCTTATGTTCCAGTGAATGAGACAGACAACCCACCACACACCGCAGCCACATCAAAAAATGAAAGGCCACTCACAAGCTTCCAGCACCAGGTCTTCTCGTGTATCCTGCTTCTTCACCTAGAATTCAATTTGGCTTCCCCATCCTGTGTTTCACCCCTTAACTACAGATGATCCATCAGGGGCCCATGTCACTGCTGGGTACATTTGAGTGCATGAAAAAACTCCTGAGGGATATTGGTTTCTTTGAGTCATTTGCACTCAACTCCGCATATCATCTTAGAAATATCTGCTTTTTAAGCTATATGGTAATGCACACTGTGCATCTGAGATTAGAATATGGCCCTGAGGAAAAAAAAAATGCTCTTCTCTCTTTACAGCTGACAATGCATAGCTTATTTTTCTAAGCTCCTCATTTTCAAGAGATTCAAATCCAGTGTTTGGCAGACACAGTTTCAAGGGAGATCTCCAAAGTTGGTTTGGCTTTGAGCATCACCATTTCTACCTTCAGGGTGCAAGCATCCACTGGGTGACATTGACCTGTGGCTTCTATGTCCAAAGGCAGGATGAGCATTTTGAAACAAGGTGAAGAAACTTTCAACCTGCCAAGAAACAGCATCAAAAGTCTCTGGGGAGATCATAGAATCATAGAATCACTAGGTTGGAAGAGACCTACTGGATCGTTGAGTCCAACCATTCCTATTATGTCACGGTTGCTTTGTCGTCTTGCAGCACCGCTGGGGTAGTCAAGCTTTAACTATTAGCAGTGACACCCCCTTGGGTTTCCTACGCGAGACACACGTGGCTCACTGGAGACAGAATTACATGACCCATTTTTATACAACTTTAAAAAAAAGTAGAATTCAGCAGTTTAGCAAGTTAAGAACTTGTAACAGTAAAATACCCAAAATACACTCGACATAACTACTTTCTGAGAACAGCGAGGGCACATAGTCAGTGCTGCTCCCTCTTTTTGGGGGAGATCCACCAGTGGAGCCCTGTCCCGTGTCCCCAGCACCTGAGCCTTGCTCTGCAGGGTGCAGTGGACTTTCTTGAGCTGACATGGCTGTGCCGACTCGCAAGCCCACCAGGCTCACACTGTGAGATGCACACACTGTGAGGGGATGCTCTTGGAAAACACAAAAAGCTTGCTCTGCTCCTGTGGCTTCCATTTATTGCTTTGAAATAGTCCATCGCCCACCACTTCCTGCCACCTTATACCACTAATGCTAGATCTGGCATCCACGGGTCCAAAGGGAGAGACTTAGAATCACAAAATCATTAAGGGTGGAAAAAGACCTCTAAGATCATGAAGTCCAACCATAAACACAACACCAACATGTGCCATGCCCATATATTTTTGAACGTGTGCAGGGAAGGAGGCTCCACCGCTCTCCTGGGCAGCCTGTTCCAACGTTTCACCACTCTTCCAGTAAATAAATCTGCCTTAATATCTAATCTAAACCTGTCCTGGTGCAACTTGAGGCCATTTCCTCTTGTCCTATCACTTGTTACTTGGGAGAAGAGACCAACGCTCACCTCGCTACAACCTCTTTTCAGGCAGATGCAATAGGGTCCCCTCTCAGCGTCCTCTTCTCCAGGCTAGACAATCCCAGTTCCCTCGGCTGCTCCTCATAAGACTTGTTCTCCAGACTTTCTCCATAGGTTATTGATCACCATTTTTGGCTATCCTTCCCTCCATCTTTTATTATTAAAGAGTTCCATACAATTCCCATCCTTTCTCTTAAGCCACAATACATAGATTTTAAAAAAAATTAACAACCCCCTGAGAGAATGGGGAAATAAAACTTTTTTTTTTTTTTACTAACCTTATGGAACCTGAAGAACTGGTCTTTCCTGCACAAACAGGTTCCACCTCATGTCAAAATAAAGCATATACATGTCATCTTCTCTAGCCCAGTGAAGAAACGGTGCCTTTAAACTGCATCACTAACATCTGTACACAAATACAACTTTGAAAGTAGAATGAATTGGGCAATAAAAACATGAAGTAAAGAAATGGTTGTAAATGGGCACATCATCAGCACACAGGGAAGCAGACCACGACCCCCAAGACTGTGTGGACTTAGACTGCCACGTATATTGTGCTTGTAGAGTCTACCATTCACAGAACCATAGAATCATAGAGCAATCAGGTTGGAGGAGACCCACCGGATCATCGAGTCCAACCATTCCTATCAAACACTAAACCATGCCCCTCAGTACCTCATCCACCTGCGCCTTAAACACCTCCAGGGTATGTGATTTCAACCACCTCGCTGCGTAGCCTGTTCCAGTGCCCAAGTCTGCTCCTGCCCAGCCTCTAGCCTGCAACGATAACGAATTAAGTTCTGCCTGCAGTAGATGTGGCTATTTCATCTTGGCAGCATGAATGTTGCTAAGTGAAAGCACGTCTTTCTGAACTGCCTTGCTCATGGGAACCATTTAATCATTATAGAGCAATTATAGAGGTCTTTATTCACTTGTTCCTTAAGTCCTCATTCAGGCAAACCTATTTCAATGGGAACTGTGCCTGAAAGAGACTCATCAAAACCTGACCAGGAAATGGCCAGTAAGAGGAACCTATTTCCAAGAGAGAAAAACTCGTGCATTACATCCATAATGGGTAACTTCTTATGAATACACCTATTGAAGTATGTTATATTCATTAAACTCCATTTGGAGAGGAAGGGTAACCTTCCAGTTAACACAATTTCTATGGGCTCATGAGAGCTGGGTTCTGCTCTTGGCTTTGACGTAGACACCCCCTGTGACCACGACCCCACCACTTAGTAATTCTACCTTGGATTTAGTGAAATAGGTAATAAATTAGGACAGTAGTAAGCATCAGTTTAGGTGTATTTGTGGACTGCAGCCCCTAGTTGCTTTCTCTGCAAAACATCAAAGAATAGATCAGCTCTCTTTTTTATTTTTAAACTTGTATTTTTTTTCTGATCACATCTTGAGGCAGGGCTGGTCTTTTCTTCTGTGCACATCGTGCAATGCGTCTGTGATCAGGGCTGTGCTGTAACACAGAGCAGTACTACTAATTGTTATCAATACAAGCAAACAACACTGTGCTTTTGTGGCAAATGTCCACTAGGAGCTTGACTGAGACCATCAACATTTCATTTGGGACTTAAGCCCCATTTGAACTTGTCTCCCAACGCGAGAGTTTACAAACACAATTTAGTCCCTATTTGAGTAGCGCTTTGAAGATGTAAAGTGCTAAATTGTGTATCTGTGTGTATGAGAGACAGAGAGAGAATGTGTAATTTCTTTCTGCATTCAGGGAACACAAGATTTCCTTTTTTTCCCCGTCTTTTTGGAAGGAAGTTTACTGCTGAGACTATTAGAGAAAATGCAAATGTGCAGACTGTTTGTTAAGGCTCCAGGAGAGAAAGCCCAGGCAGTTGTTACCATGAGTATTTCTAGGAAAATGGGAAATCTTTGGTTTTTTAAGTGTATTTATTCAGCTAAAGAAAGTTTGCACAGTTTGGTTCTGGAGGAAATTAAATTTTAGCCGCACCTCCATATCACTTCTACACCTGCCAGTTCTTTCTACCACTAGTGATGTCCTGCACCACAAATGCATTTGCGATGGTCACTAATGTTAGACTAGTGTTGTTGTGCAAGCCCTATGGCTTTTTCTTATATTTATCCAAGAAAATATGACAACAGCTCTACTCCTGCACACAACAGATTGCCTGTTGTAGTAGAACCCACAAGGAAATCTCCTGAAAGCACAGAGAGGAAACATGAGGAAGTTTTGAAGCAGCGTAAAAAAAAAAAGTTATATTATATGTTTATATAGGCTGGTGTAGCTGGATCCAAGGTCAACCCATCACAAGCTATGTTTGGTCCAGAAGACATAGAATCATAGAACAACCAGGTTGGAAGAGACCCACCGGATCATCAAGTCCAACCATTCCTATCAAACACTAAACCATGTCCCTCAGCATCTCATCCACCCACACCTTAAACCACCAGGGAAGGGGACTCAACCCCCTCCCTGGGCAGCCTCTGACAGTGACCAGTGACCCTTTCTGTGAAAAATTGTTTCCTGATGTCCAGCCTAAATCTCCCCTGGTGGAGCTTGAGGCCATTCCCTCTCGTCCTGTCCCCTGTCCCTTGGGAGAAGAGCCCAGCTCCCTCCTCTCTATAACCTCCTCTCAGGGAGTTGTAGAGAGCAATGAGGTCTCCCCTCAGCCTCCTCTTCTCCAGGTTAAACACCCCCAGCTCTCTCAGTCACTCCTCATAAGACCCAAAATACTATATGACCCAAAATATTTTTCCCAATTTTCAGTTATCATCACTGACACCTCCTGCCTTCAAATCTGTGTCATCAGAAAGATTTATCATTGATTTTCTTGGAAGGTTAGCCATGAGCCAGTATGTTAGCATTACCAAACTTTTCCTTCCACAAAACATAATCATCTATTATAAGTATATTCCCAGCAATTGTTCTATAAGGATTCTGGAAGCCAGAGCCGCAGCAGGCACGAATCAATGCAGTTTTCAACAAGTCACCAACCAGTGAGAGTCAATGAACTCTTTTACAGTACCACAATAACTTCAGTAAGGATGAGAGCCAGTAAACTTTTCTTAGACATTCACCTTCTAATGAAGGGATGCGAGTCAGTAGCAGCAAGAAGGATAAGCACGTTCCCATATTGCCCCAACACACAAGCATCTGAGAGAGCTGGGTGTGTTTANAAAGTCAATGTATATGCAAACCCATAACACAAATCTGTGGGACCCAAAAGAAATGCATTATACTTTTTGTCGTGCTAAGATAGCAACTATTTTGCTTTGGTTTGATGTTTACAGCTCATGTGCACACACACTCAGCACCGTGGGGAAAAAAATAATCAAGGAAAAAAAAAAGAGAAGCTATCTTCAGTGGCATGATAAGTTATCTTTCCAGTGATTTTTTTTTTCCCCTATCTGAATTTAAAATGAGTCAGATCTGGATGGAGGAATACCACTTGCTGCTTTATGTGCATACATACTGCTCTGCATGTGCTTCTATACTGGTTTTGTTTATGTATGTGCATTATGACTGTATTAATAATGACTATATTTTGTTGTTCATGAGGTTTTAGTAGATAAAAGGTTGGAAGAGACCTTAGAGCAGCCTTCCAGTACTAAAAGGGGGCTAGAGTAAAGCTGGGGAGGGGCGCTTTATCAGGGAGTGCAGGGACAGGATTAGGGGGAATGGTTTTAAGCTGAAAGAGGAGAGATTTAGATTAGTTTTTAGGAAGAAATGTTTTCCTGTGAGGGTGGGAAGGCCCTGGCCCAGGTTGCCCAGAGCAGGGGTGGCTACCCCATCCCTGGAGGGGTTCAAGGCCAGGTTGGATGGGGCTTGGAGCCCCTGATCCAGTGGGAGGTGTCCCTGCCCATGGCAGGTGTGGGACTGGATGGGCTTTGAGGTCCCGTCCAACCCCACCCATTCCAGGATTCTACGAAAAAGGATAAATATAGTGCAGTCATACACAGCAGTACACTGGGATTTTATGAAAAAAAAAAAAAGCAAGCATAGCTAAGAACCTACTTAATTAACACATCTTAAGAAAACAAATTCTTTCAAGCACCACGAAGAATTAAAACACATTCATGCAAGTTTCTCAGAGACCAATTGCAGACTGATGCCAAAAGGAACCAACAAATATTTTCAGTGAGTTACAAACCTTCCTTGATCTGTTTAATTGTGTTTGTCAATTCACAAGGCACCAAATTTCTTGTCCAAACACCTCGCTTTTGTGGATCAAGTCCATCACTATGATGTGTGGCATGTTACTTCAAGTACTAGACTTTATTAAATATCAGTGGGTGGATGAGGAGCTGAGGGACATGGGTTAGTGATTGATGGGAATGGTTGGACTCAATGATCCAGTGGGTCTCTTCCAACCTGGTGATTCTATGTTTTTTTTATGCTGAGTGAAACACTGGCCCAGGTTGCCAAGAGAGGTGGTAGCTGCCCCATCCCTGGAAACATTCAAGGTCAGGTTGCATGGGGCAATGAGCAACCCGGTCAAGTTGAAGATGTCCCTGGTCACTGCAGGGGATTTGGACCAGGTGACCTTCATGGTCCCTTCTAAACCAAACCATTATATGGTTCTATTATTCTATTTGATCCTTTTTAAACTACCACACAAGAAAGACAATCACAACTGGGTATTTACAGTCCAGCATAATGTGACAAATATTTTTGGACTACTTTGGTCACTTTGGAGGGACTTGAGAGAGATTATTCTCTTCACTGCTTGAACCCCATGGGAGCTGCTTGATATGATATAAACTTTAGAAGGGGGTTGATATCTTGGTGTGCAAGACTGAATATCTTTTTTTTCCATCTGATTGATATAAAGAATCCATACCTACCACATCCATCTGGAGAGTCTCTCCCTCCAGTTCAGTTAGTGATAACCACAAAAATGCTAAACAGAACAAATAAGGATTTACCCTAAAGTAATCTGCAGGTGCCACATCAGCCAATCTTCCCTTCAGATACACATACAGAAAGGATAACACACAATATTTAGCAATCCATTTTTCTATTCCTTTTCATTGGCACCTCAATGGAAAATACATATATACATATATATATAAAAATATATAAATACCCATATATATATATATATCTCAAATGGAGTGGGTGCAGGAGTAGAGAAGATAGAGAAAAATGTAACATTTCTGTCCCTATAGCCAAGCTTATTGCTGCATAATCACAGAGGAAAGTAAACCTTAGGATCTGCAGAAATTCCAAGCTAAGATCAAAAATAGAACTTGTTTTCCTTCCCCAAAACACTGTTTGACTTTAGGGCATTGTAGTCTTCCACTTTCTGCATGTCCTCAAATAAAAAAAAATTATTGAGCTGTGTAATGGGAACAGGTGCCAGTAATAAAGCCCAGAAACTCTGTTTGTCCTCATAAAAAATTGTCATCTCGCTACGTACGTACAGCCTGGTACTGTCGATAAATATAAACAGCATTTTGATAAAGATAAATTCTAAAGCGGCTCTTTGGTCTTCTAAAGGGAACGGGTATTGTGGGCAGCTGTTTGGCTGCTGGAGCTACATTTAATGAGATTTATGCACAAAATTGTTCTCACGTTTGAGTGATATCTTCCACAATGGCACTGAAAACAATTGAGTGTTGCGGGATAAGTACCTTTTACAGTATATCAAGGTCAAACCTTTTACTTGATGTACTTAACTAACCATGTAAAATATTACATCAGCAAGCCTATGAGGCACTTAGAGATATATTCATATTTGCATAATGTCCTCTGTAAGTTAGTCTGCGGTCCTTAAGGGTGTTTAGAATAACTGCATGCAAGAATATACTTAATCCAATCTCATTTTAGCTTTTGCTCTTTTAAGATTTCAAAATTAATAAATCCTCCTGATACTCCAAATTACCATGAGCTTTTATAAGCATAACTTTGTAACTTTAACCCATTTATGAACATACCCTACAGGCATATGTACTAATGAATAAGAAATAACATTAGAAGTTTAAAGATGGTCTCTTTATGAAGTAATGTAAGAAAATCCTGTTAGCTGGATCAAGTACAAAAGTGTGATTTCTTAAAAATAGAAAATCCTTCACAAAATTACTTGTAATTACAATAACCAAAGGATAAAAAGTAAGAATAGTTTAAGTATTGTGCATTATTTAACTTGGTACATGAAATATGTTTTATGTATATGTATGAAGCATGCAAATAGAAATCTGATCTAAAGTGTGCTTCCATGGCTACGGGATTTTAATTTATTTATTTATTTTCCATTGTGCTTGATTGCTGTCAAGAATACTGACAGATAAAGGCTTCCAAATTACCTTAAACACTTGGTGCTTCTTCAAGTGAATTAAGCTCTTCTCTCGTTTGTCTGTAAGACATTTGGAAGACACAGGGAGATCTTCCTCGTCGAAGGTTCTCCCAGCATCCCACAAGATCTCCAGATTCACAAACATCATCTTCGCAGAATTAAAAAGATAAAAACAACCAACCTCACGATAATAATTGGGTCAATACTTGACATTTCTCCATCTACTTGCCGTAGGGTTGATGTAGCCACCGTTGTTTGTGCACAATCAGGAGTCATTACAATCCATCAAACGAGATGTCCTGGTGACTAAACCCTGTGAGCAGGGCAAGGGGAAGGGACTGAGACCCAGATATTGATGCTGGGAAAAAAAAGTCATGCAAGACCCACATGGAAGTGGGGCATAAAGGTTTGTTTTGCCCACCATGAACTAAATATGGACAGAAAAAAAAAAACAGAGCACCTCTTGCTTCCCCTCACCCCTTCCCACTTAAAAATAAATGGCCAAATGATGAGGATCTCCTCTTTCCCAGTTATTACTTATTATGATAATCCAGCCTGTTTTGTTCCCAGATCGGCCTTAATCACTATTCTCCTTGCACAAAATAACGAAAAAAAAAAGGGGGGGATTTTATCTGGTACGAGCAGTCAATGTGTATCATCAGAGCTGCTTTAGATCAATGGAGCTATGATACACAGAAAAGCTGAACAGCTGGCCCTGAGACCTTCGTGCTCCCGATAGATTAACTCTGTTGATTTCCTAAGAGTGGCATTTCAGCATATCGAGAATGTATTGCTTTCAGAAAGGAGGACAGGTGCAAGTCCCACACGTCAAAGGAGTCACCCTTTTATTGTAAGGGGGTTGAAGGGTATTGACAGGTCTTACAACGAGAGCCGTTTCATTCATCACATGTTGACTTTGGCAAGTTTTGGGTTTGTTTTTTTTTTTGCTCAGCGAAGCAAGAATAAAATAAATTTAAAGCAATGACAACCGAGATCTTACCAGGTGGGTGTGCTACGGAGAAGCTCCACCGCTCTTCCACTGGATGTCACTCTGACATTGAGCCGAATTCTAGACTTCCCAGAGACCAAAGTGGTTTTGTTCAGGGGATAAGGCAAGAGCTGGTGGAGACAAAAGCTAAGTGGCTTCTTACTAAAGCAGCTTCAGAGATGCGATAACTCTTTGAGAAGTGGGATTGTGCTTTGTCACAGGGACATAAAGAATAATTCTTCAGCCTTAGCAAAATGAGGCTGTGAGGGGATAGATCTGCTGCAAATAAACCTCGATCTATTGCCTAGAGGGAGCAACTGAAGCTAAAGGACAGTAATGTACACGAGCATAGGAGAGTCATGCTCTTATCTAGACTGCTAATTAGAGGGAGATTTCAGAGTGTAAGACCAGAGAATCATAGAATCATAGAATCATAGAATCATAGAATCACCAGCTTGGAAGAGACCCACCGGATCATCGAGTCCAGCCAAAAGAAGGTGTGGGGTTGCCATGATAAGCAGACTAGCAGGACAGTTTTACTCCTCCACACAAGAAAATTAATGCCAGTTAGGGTTAAAATGGACCCTGATCTGTTTATGGATGACACTTCATCACTTCATGGGTCAGGAGGTGACCTAACTCTATAACCCAGGAGGTCTGTTCTAGTCTTCAGTTATCATAGAATCATAGAATCACCAGGTTGGAAGAGACCCACAGGATTATGGAGCCCAACCGTTCCTATCAAACACTAACCCATGTCCCTCAGCACCTCGTCCACCCACACCTTAAACACCTCCAGGGAAGGTGAATCAACCACCTCCCTGGGCNTGTCTCACCTCCCTGACCCTGCTGGTCACACCATTTCTGATCCAAGCCAAGGTGCCATTGGCCTTCTTGGGCCCCTGGGCCACTACTGGCTCCCAAGGAGCATGTAATTAGCTCCAAACCCACAGCCGTGCTGGTGATCCCCACTCTGCCCGCATCACCCACCATCACCATTGCCATCTCATATTGAGTTTCTCACCTGCCAGCACCCCCAAGTCCTTCTCTGCAGGGCTGCTCTCAATCCATTCTCTGCCCAGCCTGTGTCCATGCTTTGGATTGCCCTGACCCAGGCACAAGACCGGTTGACATCCCGAGGGGCTCTTGATGATGTTCACACAGGCCAACCACTCATGCCTGTCCAGGTCCCTCTGGTTGACATCTAACAATATGAACAACTATCCACAGAATACACTTTTCTGTCACTGTGTAATAATTCCTTGTACACAATTAACAGTGCCAAGCGCACAGAGAAAAGATGTCACTGAACCTTACCAATACGACAAGTTTGAAGTGACTTTACTACCGTATTACTGAAATTATCAAGGAAAGAAGAGCCTGACATTCCTAAATTTCTTAAAGGATGAATAACTTAATTTAATTCCCCGCACTGAATAACAGATTTACTTGTAAATGCGCAGACTTTCATTCTGTGCTCAGGTTAAGAACCCTGGCTTTGGGGAAGAAACACTGTATTTTCTTTTGTACACAACAGTAAGTTTGAGACAAGCCTTCAACTGTAAATCTCAATTCCCCTCATTTAATGGGCCATCACCAATGCCTCCATAACAGCAGAAGTCAGAGATTTGCGAGTTTTGAAGGGGCTTAGATACACAAGTCCCATTAAACTCACAGGAACTGTTCCTGTAAATCTTTCAGGCAGCTCTAAAAAAATTCAGTCTAAACTCCTTCCCAGCTGTGATTGCATATGTTAAAGAAACTTGACACAGCCCTGGAGAAAAACAGCAAGCAGAAAGACTACATTATCATAGAATCATAGAATAGCTAGGTTGGAAGAGACCCATCGGATCACTGAGTCCAACCATTTCCATCAAACACTAAACCATGTCCCTCGGCACCTCATCCACCCGCACCTTAAACACCTCCAGGGAAGGCGAATCAACCACCTCCCTGGGCAGCCTCTGCCAGTGACCAATCACTCTTTCTCTGAAAATTTTTTTCCTAATTTCCAGCCTAAACCTTCCCTGTTGGATCTTGAGGCCATTCCCTCTCATCCTGTGCCCTGTCATTTGGGAGAATAGGCCATCACCCTCTTCTCTACAACCTCCTTTCAGGGAGTTGCAGAGAGCAATGAGGCCTCCCCTCAGCCTCCTCTTCTCCACGATAAACACCCCCAGCTCTCTCAGACATTCCTCATAAGGCCTGTTCTCCAGCCCCTTCACCAGCTTCGTAGCTCTTCTCTGGACTCGCTCCAGAGCCTCAACATCCTTCTTGTGGTGAGGGGCCCACAACTGAACATTGAATCATCAGTGTTATTATGGCAGAACATCTTTGCATGGAAGGAAAGTTTAATAGAAGACACTTCTAAGTGCCATCACCTTTGTCCTGCACATGTAGCTGTCACATATTGTATCAAGTGAGTGATGGTGTAATGCCACGTAGTACAAGGTAGAATTAGCTCCATATAGTGGTTGGCCAGGGGGAAAAATGTGGGTCATTAAGATGAGCCACAAAGGGGCTCCAGGCAAGCTCAGGAGGGGCTCTTGATCAGGGAGTGCAGAGGCAGGATTAGAGGGAACAGTTTTAAGCTGAAAAAGAGAAGATTTAGATTAGATATAAGGAATAAATGTTTTCCTGTGAGGGTGGGGAGGACCTGGCCCAGGTTGCCTAGGGAAGGTGTGTCTGCCCCATCGCTAGAGGGGTTCAAGGCCAGGTTGGATGGGGCTTGGAGTCCCTGATCCAGTGGGAGGTGTCCCTGCCCATGGCAGGGGTGGGACTGGATGGCCTTTGAGGTCCCTTGCAACCCAAACCATTCTCTGATCCTATGAAAATTGCTTCCAAAAGATTGCGTATTATTGTTGAATGTAACAAGATAAGTTCAAAAAGTTGAAGTAAGGAAATTAATCAAAGGCTCAATGGAGATAATTACTTGCAAATAGCACTACCAGTTTCAAGTCTTATTCTCCTTTAGGGGTCACAAAGTTTGATAAAAATGCAGCACAATGTTGATTGCGTCCTGTGCAGGGACAGGAGTTGGACTCAATGATCTTTGTGGGTCCTTTCCAACTCAGGACATTCTGCGATTCTATGATTTTGATAAATGCTCATTGAAGACCTACTGGCTGGTGACAAGGAGCTGTGTAGAGAACCAGAGCTCCAAGATGGACACTTGTGGCACCAGCAGCTGCAATTTTGAACATAAGCAGCCCTTCTGCAGAGGAAGCAAATAAAGAAAAGAGCTCAGCTCTGACACAAAACATCTTTTAACTCAATTACTGTTTACAAACACAGCCATGCTCCTGTCTGGGGAAGCAGAGCCCAGATACTGTCAAACTGGATGATGAAATGGAGAAGGAATAGAGAGGAGGAAAAAAAAAACCCAAACCCTCTTCTCCGGCATCCCTTGATTTCCTAGCCCTGGTCATTTGGAGAAATGCATCCAAACCCACCCAGAGACACGGTGAGGATTGGCCTCCCGAGAAGAGCAGGCGACATAAAAGTCTGGAATGTACTCTGTCCTACGCCCATCACAGCACAGCATTAGTATATTGGATTTAGTGTTGTGCTTCCACAGATATAAAATTAGGCCGACAGAAGTCTGGATTGAGGCCCTTGCTTCATACTGCTAACTTGTAGAGAACTGGTAGCCAAGAGCATTTGGAACGGTTGTCTCTCTCCAGATGCTGCCATTCATTTCTGTGGGAACAAGACCACTTACATCTAATTACAGTTTCTGCTCAAATTAACAAGACAAAAATGACAGCAAAAAAAAAACAAAAACCAAAAAACCTTCTCTGGACTAACTGGTAGACTTTGCATCAGCACAACTTATGAAATACTTGACTTTCAGACACATCAACTTCTAAGTGATTAGAAGTTCAGTTTTTAACTGCTCGATTTCTCATCACCTTATTAAAGGCACAGCAAAAAGGAGAGGAAAGGGTTTCACTAAAAAGAGCTCCTGTGTATGAAAGATTTGTTAAATGACCAGGCATTCAGCTGTGGAATTTTGATCATCATGGTGTTAAACGCCGTCAGGTAAAATCATAAAATCATAGAACAACCAAGTTGGAGAGACCCACCGGATCATCGAGTCCAACCATTCCTATCAAACACTAAACCATGTCCCTCAGCACCTCATCCATATGTCCCTTAAATACCTCCAGGGAAGGTGAATCAACCCTCTCCCTGGGCAGCCTCTGCCAGTGACCAAGGACATTTCCTGTGAAGAATCAACATAGTTAGTAGTTTAATACATTCAATGGAAAATTCTGTTTGGTTTTTTTTTACATAAATTCATTATCATGGGTTCTTTTGCAGTTCCTTACCAGCCTTTGGGTGTTACATAGATGTAATAGATGTATTTGGTGGTGGTGAGGTTGCAGCTCAAATCCTGTGTTCATTTTTGGGCCCCTCAGGTTGCTGGTGCTGGTTGAGAGCAGGGCAATGAAGCTGGTGAAGGGCTGGGAGAACAAGTATTATGAGGAGTGGCTGAGGAAACCAGGGCTGTTTAGTCTGGAGGAGAGGAGGCTGAGGGGAGACTTCATCGCTTTTCTTGAAAAGAAGTCCTAGCAAGACAGGTGCTGGTCTCTTTTCCCAAGTAACAAGTGAGAGGACGAGATGAAATGGTCTCAAGTTGCATCAGGGGAGATTTACATTGGATATTAATGAAAATTTATTTACTGAAATAGTGGTGAAGCTTTGGAACAGGCTGCCCCAGGAAGTGGTGGACTCACCATCCCTGAAGGTGTTCAAAAAACGTTTAGCTATGGCACTTTGGGACATGGTTTAGCAGGCATGGTGGTGTTGTGTTGATGGTTGGACTTGATGATCTTAAAGATCTTTTCCAACCTTAATGATTCTATGATTCTTTAGTGTTTCATCATATTGTGTCTGTTTAAAAGCAATTTTCAAACACTGTAAAATCTATTGAACATGCATAGAATTCCTTGCTAAGGTCAAGCCTAGTTTCCACTGTGGTTAGTTCTTTTTGTTCAGTGGCAGTTGTGTTGGACCTTTAAGGTCAGATTTTCAAAAGCTTCTCACTGTCTCACAGTGTGTCATAGAATCATAGAATTACTAAGTTGGAAGAGACCCACCAGATCATCGAGTCCAACCATTCCGATCAAATGCTAAACCATGTGCCTCACCACCTCCTCTACCCATGCCTTAAACCCCTCCAGGGCAGGTGACTCAACCCCCTCCCTGGGCAGCCTCTGCCAGTGCCCAAGGACCCTTTCTGTGAAAAACTTCCTCCTGATGTCTAGCCTAAATCTCCCCTGGTGGAGCTTGAGGCCACAGTTAGTTACGCTTGTCTCTGAGCCTGATCCTTAATTTAGTAATCAGCAGCCCAGTTAACCCTCAAAGCACCTACATATTGATGCCTGAAGACCTTCAGGAAGCACAGGGTAAGAGAAAAAAACAACCTTTTTGGGGAGCTGTGAAGGAAGAAGATGTGAACCCCTTCCACAGACGGTGCAGTAGGAGCTCAGGCTGAAGAAACAGCTTCTCAGGGTGCTCCTCAGCTACTTAGTTGGTGATGCTAACTCCACTGTTTGACTTCGCAGTGGGATTGACTGAAGTAGGACTTCATATGGTTGGTGACAGCAACATGGAAACTTAGAAATTTATGAGCACTTCTGTGATGGAATAACTGTTAACTAGGAGTACTTTAATATTGCCATGACAGCAGAAGCCATTTATGTACTTAAAAGTAAGGTTTGTTCATTTCTTTTGCTGAATCCAGTCTCCGGAATCTTCCTTGAAGTCCTATTTCCCAGAGAATCGATATCCCAGCCTGCTCTCTAGAGAGGTTCCATGGAGTAGGGAACAGTAGGTACAGCACTACCAGTCCATTTTTATGGATTCTTTAAAACAAGTTAACATAGTTTTACTTTCCTGGTTTCAAATTCACATTGGTAATTACAAGAAGGAACCAATAGGTATGGATGTGATAAAAGAGAAAAGAAACCTTTATCTTCAAGCTGCTGAAAGATTCAAAGCCATTTTATAAGGGCTTAGATAAATATTGATTCTCCTTTCAGGTAGAAAAATCAAAAAACACTGAATTTGTGTAACAAGGAAATATCCCTAATAAAAGAAATCTCTTTTGGGGAAGACTACGATGGTGCAAACCAATCACAAATGGAGAATTGTTTGTTGTCAGTTTGTTCTAAGGATAAATTCTTGGAATAACAGTCACTAAGTTGGCAGGTTTAAAGATTTATCTAGAGGGAACATGAGAGGGAATGTGCAACAGAACAGATTTTTTACTTGAGACACATTCCAAGAGCTGCAAAACTACAGCAGTTTCCAAAATGTAGGACAGACTTCCCCGGCTTATTGCCTTACACACATGTCCACACGGCCAACGATTAAAAATTCACAAGAACATCTTGTCGTACGGCTCAGCATTCAATTTGCTTTCCAGTCTCTGAATCTAATCTTACCTTGAGCATTCCTAATCCCGGGAGGACGGCAGTCTTGTAGTTATGACAGGACTAGACTCCAAAGTCACAAGAGTTCAAGTCCTTATCCTGCTTCTAAGTTTTGTAGGAATTGTTTAATCCCTCCAAGATGCAGCTTTCCATGTGTAAAATGGGGATAATAACACTTGCTTTTGGTTCTCTGCTCAGGCTCTCCAGATCCCAAGTTATTTAGGAAACAGTTTCTTACCATACATTTACCATTTGCTTTGTGGAGAAGGCATCCAAAGTCATCGGAGCCCGTAAGCAATGTACCCATCTTAGAAGAAACTAGTGAAATAATGTCCAAGGACATCATGGCACATGCAGCTTTAAAACCCAGGTCGGACAAAAAGCTCTCCAGAACATTTTAAACAAAATCGATCTTATCTTGAAGGCCACGGATCAGCTACATCATTGCTTCTCAATATGGTTCACCACTTAAGAACTTTTCTCCCCCTGGTATGAGGCTCCTGGCTCTGAAGGAATTTAATCTCTAACTTAATATTTACTGTGTGAACACCAGGAAGGCATTGAAGAAGAAGGAATTCAGTTTTGTGATTCCTACCTCAACAAAAGTTGAACTGTATTATAAAGTCATAGAATCATAGAATCATAGAATAACCAGGTTGGAAGAGACCCACNTCTTCTCCAGGATAAACACCCCCAGCTCTCTCAGATGTTCCTCGTAAGGCCTGTTCTCCAACCCCTTCGTTGCTCTTCTCTGGACTCGCTCCAGAGCCTCAACATCCTTCTTGTGCTGAGGGGCCCACAACTGCACACAGGATTCGAGGAGCGGTCTCACCAGTGCCGAGTGCAGAGGGAGAAGAACCTCCCTGGACCTGCTGGTCACACCGTTTATGATACAAGCCAGGATGCCATTGGCCTTCTTGGCCACCTGGGCACACTCCTTTGAGTTGGAAGGGACTTTTACAGGTCATGTAGTTTAACCCCCCTGCAGAAGCAGAGACAACTTTAACTCGATCCGTTGCTCAGAGCCCCACCCAATCTGACCTTGTATTTCAACCTAAAATTGAGGGGCTGGACGGAGAGACTTCAGGATTAAATTCTCTGGCTAATATAGGCCAGATGTCAGGGTAGATGGTAACAGCAGATCCTGCTAGTCTCACAAAAAGTTGACTAATCCACTGTGCCCAACTTTCAGCTCAAGCTCAGCTTTTAGCCTGGAGAAGAGGAGGGTGAAGGGAGACCCTATCACTCTATACAACTACCTAAAAGGAGATTGTAGAGAGGTGGGTGTTGGCCTCTTCTCCCAAGTGATACCTGATAGGACAAGAATCGTAGAATCATAGAATCACCAGGTTGGAAGAGACCCGTCGGATCATCGAGTCCAACCATAAGAACGAATGGCCTTACGCTACATCAGGGGAAGTTTAGATTGGAGACTAGGAAATATTTGTTCACAGAAAGTATTCTCAGGCATTGGAAGGTGCTGCCCAGGGAGGGTGGTTGAGTTGCCATCCCTGGAGGTGTTTAAAGGGCAGGTAGAAGAATTGCACAGGGATATGACTTAGTAGTGGACAATTACAGTTGGAGCAGATGGTCTTGAAGGTCTTTTCCAACCTAACGATTCTACGGTTCATGAGCAACCAATGATTTCTTACCGTATGAACATGGAAGCCGTGCAAGGAGTAGCCACAGGAAAGCTTCTACAAAATCCTCAGGAGCAAATATCACCCCAAATATTGCTACCCATTTCATGATATTATTTTTTTCTGCATATCAGAAGAAGGGATGCGTTCAGAAGAATACAGGCTGCAAATTGTTCACCCCGTTCCACTAAGCCTACTAAATCATCTGGAGGTGTCCCAGTTATGCAGAACTACAATCCCTATTAAGTGGCACTCATTGCCACTAAGCATCATTGGACTTACATGATTTCCCTTGTAGATGTCTGGATTAAGTGGTTTTGCCAACTAAGCACCTCCTTTTCTCCTGATTCATCGGAGCGTACTGAAACGCACATATTTTACTGCTTTATATATTTCAAATAGCATGAAAATGGGCTGGTTTTGTGGAAATGAAAATACGGTTTCTCTCTTGTGCAAATTTTCTATACACACGGGCTCCCAATGCACGTGGAATACATTTCATTCCTTCTATATATGTAGTCCTGCATTATGTATCTAGTGGTTTTCAGAGAGCAGCAAGGAGCCTTCCCGTGCACTTACCCTGGTCTGATAACACCCCTATGAAACAGAAATCATATGCTGAAGGCTGGAATAATGTCAACGCACAAAGGAAGGGGAAATAAATAAATAAACCAACCCCAAAATCCAGGCACCTTGAAGCAAAGCTCTGAGAAAACATCTGTCTCAATGGAAAAAAAATCCTATGGCTGGTGCATTTGGCCACTTTCAGAGCGTAGTTCAGTGAGTAATTCCTCTTTCATTGGACACTCAAAGCTCTAGAGTCACATCTGTGTGTGCTGGCTTGAGATTGGCACGCTGCTCCCGCTGATGAAAGCTGAAGCGATGGGGCCAACCTACAGGGGAAAGCGTGGCTTTCAGGATTTTTCATTTCTTTCCTTTTGCTGCAAGTATTCTAATACAGTGCCAAGGCAGCGGAAGAGGCAACCACACACAAGTTTTCTTTGGAGGACGAGGAGAAAGGAAGGAGGAGGGAGTGAGCACTGCTTTAGGGTGGAGAGAGAGAAAGCATCTTATCCGAAAGCTGTACCTGTCAGAGAAAATTTTTCCTTTCTTTTTGATAATAACAGAACAGGTCAACAATGATCTGGACCATGGAAGGAAACAGAAGGCTTGCCTGTAATTTTGAGAGGCAGCTTCAGTCCCTGTCCCTCTGTGTAGCAAGCACACACACACACTCCAGCCTCAGGTGTAAATGTGCCTGATTATCAGAATATAATCACAGAATTGTTTAGGTTAAAAAAGACCTTTCATAGAATCATAGAACAACCAGGTTGGAAGAGACCCACCAGATCATCNCTCTCAGATGTTCCTCGTAAGGTCTGTTCTCCAGCCCCTTCCCCAGCTTCGTTGCTCTTCTCTGCACTCACTCCAGAGCCTCAACATCCTCCTTGTGCTGAGCGGCCCACAACTGCACACAGAATTCGAGCAGCAGTCTCACCAGTGCCAAGTGCAGAGGGAGAAGAACCTCCCCGGCCCCGCTAGTCACACCATTTCTGATCCAAGCCAAGATGCCATTGGCCTTCTTGGCCACCTGGGCCACTGCTGGTTCCTCTTCAACCAACACCCCCAGGTCCTCCTCCTCCAGGCACTTTCCAGCCAGGCTTCTCCCAGTCTGGAGCTGCTCAGGGTTGTTGTGCCCCAAGTGTAGGACCCGCCATTTGGCCGTGTTAAACCTCAACTGTGGTTCCCTAAACACCAAGTGGAAAGGATGGCCAGGAAAAGAATATACACTCTACAGCTCTTGAAACAGTTTCACCAGAAGAAAGACAGCACATGATTCCTTAGGCCAGATCTCAGGGAGGTTTTCAGGGTCTTCACAGAGGAAGATTACAAATAAATAAAAAAAAGATAAATAAACAGAGGTAAAAAAAATAATCAAACAACAACTCGGAGTTACAGCAGGGCTCAGATTTCACCCAGCCTCATCCTCCTGCCTTGTGAAATATCAGAGAATAATTAAGGCTGTTCCTTTTCTTTAATTAGCCTTGTGTCTCATTAGAGCAGCTCACTGCCATGTCTTTATTTACTTGATTATATCTCCTCCACACCTTTGCCTTCCCTCATTCACCTAATCTTAACATCTCTTTTCCTCCCCTTAAAGCTCTTTATTTCAATGCTTTGATGTTATACTGGCTCCCCTCCGACATGCTTTGTTTAAATAGAAAAACAAAGATGGAAAAATCCATACACAAAACAGAAGAGTCAACTACATCTTGACAAATCAAGCTTTTAAAATGTCAGAAAAAGCAGATTTAAAGATGAAAGCTCGTTCTTAACCCAGCTTCCTTCTTCAGAGACCTTAATATGATCTCTTTATGTAACTGTTTCCCAATTAATTCAAAATATAATGCTAGCTGTGGTTTCTCATAGAGACTTGCATTCATTAGGTTTGTGGAGAGTATATAGTTTTCAGACTTTGATCGATTTTTAAATCTCATTGAGACGTAGAGAACAAGGCATCTTTTAAAGACATCAATTGTCCAAACAACCACTGTTTAAATCTACAAACGTACAAGAAGCAGATATTTTCCACTTGCGTGGAAAACACAGTTTCTCTGGAAGACTGGGAACATTTAATCTTAGAGCAGCAAGACAAGCCCTGCTCAAGTTCTGACCTACCTAAGGAGAAAAAAGCAGTTCCTAGATTCATGGAATCATAGAACAGTTCGGGTCGGAAGGGATCTTGAAGATTATCTAGTTCCAACCCCCTTGCCATGGGCAGGGACACCACCCTGAAAGAGGTTAATCAAAGCCTCTTTCAACCCTCCATCCATCAAACCCTCAAACATATTCATCATCACTGAGTTTGCCTTCCTCAATGCATTCCCAAAGCTTATAAACAGGGCCATGAGAGATCAGATCCCTCAGTTTGTAAGATTATAACCTGTAAAAGTTGCTCTGGGCACTTGTAGTTATCTCTTCCATCCTCCTGAAGACGCTCATGCACTACACCTATGGTACAAGGACATATGGCTTTAAATGCAGACACACACCTAAAGCAGCCCAGGTAAACACTGGAATATGAAAGTCCATCCCCACCGATTCTGTTGGTGAAACAGACATCTTAAACTGAAGAGACAATAATTGCAGGGCCAGAGATTTCACAGGCACCATTTGAAAAGCCTTTCAGATTTCAAATCTAATTAATGATGCTACCCCAAAGCCTTTCAGCTGATGCTTCATACAATAGGTCACTGGCATATTCTGAAATACAAAGCAAGGTGATAAGAAGCCATAAGCTGTGGGATATGGTATTATGGTTTCCCTAGGCATGTTTTGGGTACCCACAGCATCCATCAAACAGGACACGGTTTTGAGATGCTCTACAACTCCCTGAAAGGAGGTTGTGGAGAGGAGGGAGCTGGACTCTTCTCCCAAGTGACAGGGGACAGGACGAGAGGGAATGGCCTCAAGCTCCACCAGGGGAGGATCAGGCTGGACATTAGGAAAAAAAAATTCCCAGAAAGGGTCATTGGTCACTGTCAGAGGCTGCCCAGGGAGGGGGTTGATTCACCTTCCCTGGAGGGGTTTAAGGGATAGATGGACAAGGTGCTGAGGGACATGGTTTAGTGTTTGATAGGAATGGTTGGACTCAATGATCCAGTGGGTCTCTTCCAACCTGGCTATTCCATGATTCTATTTCATTTCTAAGGATTCCTGCGTGGAATCAAGAGACCAATTCCTGTTGCCTTTCAGATCTTTCCACTCCTGACTTCTTCAAAGTGCTTCCAAGCCCATGCCCTGCTTTGCCTCCAGCTGCGGCCCTGTTATTGGACAACATTACTGCAGGAACACACTGCGGATACAGCCTGAGATCCTGGCTGAAAATGAGTCACTGCCTGAAAAATGTGACACCCAAATCTTGGTATGAACCAGTGTTACCTGTGTAAATGCCCTGAAGTATCAAATATGTTCCCGTGGGTTCATTTTTAACAGGATCAGGAAGGGTGATGGCCAGAATATTGGAGCACACACCGATTCGCTTCCAAGTGAGCCCTCCTCTGCGAGCCTCATGTTTTAAAAAATCCTATCCAGACATTCTTGTTACGGCCATGAAAATACATTGAACAATAAAATAGAATCATAGAATGGTTTGTGTTGGAAGGGACCTTACAAATCATGCAGTTCCAACATTCCGGTCATGGGCACAGACACCTCCCACTGGATCAGGTTGATCAAAGCCCCATCCAAACTGGTCTTGAACACCTTCCCGGGATGGGGCATTCACACCATCTCTGGGCAACCTGGGCCAGGACTTCCCCACACTCATAGAAAAACATTTCTTCCTAATATTTCATCTTAATCTCCCCTCTTTCAGCTTAAACCTTCCCCCCTCATCCTATCCCTGCATTCCCTAATCAAGAGCCCCTCCTCAGCTATCCTGGAGGATTGTGATTACCCTGACCCAGGTGTAGGACCTTGCGTTTGGCCTTGGAATATGCCTGTAGATGTAACTCTATGAGTGTTACAGGACTAAAACTTATGCCACTGGATCTTAGGTGACACAAGCCAGGTAGAAACCAAAAGAAAAATAA
Organism: Piaya cayana; assembly: GCA_013389865.1. Classification (NCBI taxonomy): domain Eukaryota; kingdom Metazoa; phylum Chordata; class Aves; order Cuculiformes; family Coccyzidae; genus Piaya; species Piaya cayana. Next base: position 77,112 of record WAAB01012647.1, read on the forward strand.
CTGAGAAGTGGATTGACAAAGCAGATTGACAGTGAAAGAGGGGCCATGGTACAAAGAAAAAGCAGAAAAAGCAACCCACGTTGCTCTGGGGTGAGGTGATTAACTTTTGGCCAGTCAGTGGAAGAGAAAAGGAGCAGAAGAGAAAGTCCATTACCAGCAGCACAGAAGCAAGGCACAAAGACAGAAGCCCTGGACTGTGGCCTAATCACAGTATCACAGTTTCCTCCTGAGCCTGCAGAGGACCAGTAGTAATTGTACATCCTAGTTCACTGAGTCATTAAGGTTGGAAAAGACCTCTAAGCTCATCAAGTCCAGCTGTCAGCCCAACACCACCGTGTCTACTAAAACACGTCCCAAAGTGCCACATCTACACATCCTCTTCAGGGATGGTGTTTCCACCAGTGCCCTGGGTAGCCTCTGCCAGGGCTTCACCACTCTTACAGTAAAGAACTTTTTCCTAGGATCCAATCTAAACCTCCCATGGTGCAACTTGAGGCCGTTTCCTATCATCCTATCACTCGTCACCAGGAGAAAGTCAACAACACCTACCTGACTGCAACCTCCTATCAGAGAGCTGCAGAGAGCTCTTCTCCAGACTAAACAACCCCAACTTTCTCAGCCACTCCTCATAAGACTTTTTATCCAGACTCTTCACTAGATTCCTTGCCCTAATTTGGACTTTGCCCTTACTTGCTACGCCCTCCGGGTAAGGAGCAAGGTCTAATAACAAATATATCAAAACTGCAGCTTGGTGTGCTTTGACCAAATCCCCTTGGTCCTTTGGCCACTCTGTTCTGACCCCAATGCTGCGGTGTAGATGGAAAACATCTATTCCATGGGCGTTCACCACTTGGACCTTATTTCCTAGTAACAGACTAGACCACTCATGACTTTTCCCTCCCAACGTGTGACATCTCAGCAGCCGAGTTAGAGGAAAAGGTGGGTGTTCAGCTGCAACCCAGCAACATGCTTCTCTCTGGGAGAGCACAAGATGCTGCGAGGACACAGGTCCTCGAAGTCCACGATCCTTCTCTCAAGACAGCTACAGCTGGTTCACAAGGTCAGAGAGGAGCCCGGGGCAGCAACACTGTTCTGCAAGCATCTGAAACACCAGCCTGCAATTTCAGAGAGCAGGGAACCACCTCTGAGCTTCCCATGTGACCAGAAATGTAATAAGAAGGTGCTTTTAGCACAGGAATGAATGGGTGTCAGAATGTAGCCTTAGGTCTGGTTCAGAGAGCATCCAATGAACTCCCAAAATGCAATATGGTTACAGATTATGGGGAGAAACGCTAAAAAGTAAGATATCAGCAAAACCTGTAACAAGATGACAGTATAGATGGGTTCCTCAAGAGTCCCAGGCAAACAGGATCATAGCCCTTTTCCTCTCTGCTCAGGCAAAACTACTGAAGAGAAGAGTTTCCTCTGTGACAGAGTATGCTGGATCATGCCCAGGCCCACCACGGCTCCATCCCAGCACTCCAGTGCAGAGCCCCTTGTGCTATTCACAATCCAGAAAGTGAATTCTATATTCCCTTCCTTCTTGCTGCCCCCCCCCCCCCCGCAGCCAAATTCCAACACCAGCATTATGCAAATTTAGCTCAGCTCCCCTGCCCCCTACTCCATAGGTCAATGCAATGTTTTATTGAGATTTTGTTTCTCTAGGACAGCACAGAAAACATCACGTACTGTCCTTCATTTACAGTCTCATAGAATCGTAAAATCATAGAACCACCAGGTTGGAAGAGACACACCAGATCATCAAGTCCAACCATTCCCACCAGTCTCTAAATCATGTCCCTCAGCACCTCATCCACCTGCACTTAAACACCTCCAGGGAAGGTGACTCAACCCCCTCCTTGGGCAGCCTGTTCTGGTGCCCAATGACCCAATGACCCTTTCTGTGAAGATTTTTTTCCTTATGTCAAGCCTGAACCTCCCCTGGCAGAGCTTGGGAGAGGCTGTGCTGGGATCCTCCACCAACCCAAGGAGCCGGCGTGTGTGTCCAAAGCAATTTCAGAGCACGTCTNAGTGCCCAATGACCCAATCATCCCTTCTGTGAAGATTTTTTTCCTTATGTCAAGCCTGAACCTCCCCTGGCAGAGCTTGGGAGAGGCTGTGCTGGGATCCTCCACCAACCCAAGGAGCCGGCGTGTGTGTCCAAAGCAATTTCAGAGCACGTCTCGCCAAGGGAGGAAATGTTGCTACCCCAGTGATCTTGCTCCCACCTGACAAAATAAAAAGCAGGATAGAATTATTTGCCGGCTCAAACCCTGTGTTAATCTAGTTGCAAGTATAACGTGATTTCCCTCCTGTCCCAGTAGTGGGTATTGCAACACCTTACATATGGATCATTTTAATCTAATAGAATCTGGTTGGCTAGAAGGGAGGGTTCCCTCTACCATCGCTGCTTGTGATTAATGCTAAATATACACGTCAAGCTTCCATCAACAAGAGTGTGTATCTTAGCTTGTCTGTTTGGTAAATCAACAGTAAACCCTATGAAAGAGGCTGCAGTGAACCCTACAGAAGATGGTGCAAAGCTTTATGTGCTTAAGTTACATTGAGCGCTTTTTTTTTTTTTTAATGCTTCCTCTATTTACCATTTCTGATGCATCGGGATTTATTACTTCTTCTCTTTAAGCAAAATTGATTTAAAAGCTGATCACCAGAGATAGGAAGCATCACCTCACCTTTACAAATAACAAACCACGGGCAAATACTCATTAACCGTTCTGTCCTCGTCGGTTTATATTCACTTACTGCAAGCTTCGGCAAGGAGAGAAGCATTTCTGTTGAAACTAAGATCGAGCATATACATGATGATATAAACAAAGCCAATAAACGATAGCTTTTTAATCATTATTAAATACAAACATGTATTCTTATTTTACTATAATTATCAAACTAGGATTAATATAATCTTGTATATTGCTTCCCTTCACGGTGAATTGAATTATGTAAAAAGTCTCCCACTAGTATTCTTACCCAGCGAGAAACATTTTAATTGTAAATTTGCCTTTTGGAGTCTTTAAATTACACACACACACACATTAAAAAAGGCCAGGCCTACGGATCCTGTCTATCCACTAATCTGTAAATAGACTCCCAGTCCAGGACTCATCTCTGAAATGTGGCATCAATTGCACAGGCTCCCATTTAGTTTTAGTTGAATAAAGCCATACTAGATACGCAAATAACATCAAACTTGCCGGATTAGAAAGGGGCACCTCGTACTCTAGATCATGATTGTCAATCATCACCCAGGATTAAGGGATACAGTTTAAAAACCTAAAAGCAAGCACTTCCTTTTAACTTCTGCCTACTGTGCATTTTGGATTATCGCCCAGAAAGAACATTTCTTGAAACAAGGCTGCCTCCCTTCTACCATCGCAGGGAAATGCATCTTTGCCATCCTCTAACCTCTGTTTGAGGGAAGAGAGGAGGGGAGGGAAAAAAAAAAGTCTCAGCAAAGCATACAATTTAGATTTGAGATCTACTGCTGACTGTGATTATATTTATAACTCGCTTTTCACAGAAAAATGGGGGTTTATTTTTGGCTTAATAAGCGCTTTCTGAACGCAGCCACCGTTCTTATCACAACGATGTAAGGCAGTTAAAAACCAGAGCAGCCGCTCCACTCTTCTACGGAGCTGGCAGCTTTCCTGAACAGCTCCTGCCTCTCACGTGAAGGGTTTTGAGAGGATGACTTGGAATGTATTTCATATTTATAGAGAGGAGGAAGCTGGGTTCTTCTCCCAAGTGACAGGGGACAGGATGAGAGGGAATGGCCTCAAGCTCCACCAGGGGAGGTTCAGGCTCAACATCAGGAAAAAAATTTTCACAGAAAGGGTGATTGGGCAGTGGCAGAGGCTGCCCAGGGAGGTGGTTGATTCACCTTCCCTGGAGGTGTATAAGGTGCAGGTGGACAAGGTGCTGAGGGACATGGTTTAGTGTTTGATGGGAATGGTTGGGCTCAATGATCCAGTGGGTCTCTTCCAACCTGGTTGTTCTATGATTCCATGATTCTATGATTCATTGCACACCTGAAAACAGAGGAGCATCCTGTGGATAACTGCACCTGTCCTCTTGCTCACAGTCAGCACTCAGCCTTCTACTCTGTCCTCCACTTCTCCCTCCCCTGGCTGAGTGACAAGATATTTCTGCAAAGCTAGAGTTGGAGGTCTCTCCTTCACCCTTAGAAAAGGCCACGGGATGGGGGAGTTGGTCAACAAACTTTAACGTTGAAGGTGTATGACAGTTGAGTGAACTGAGCTCAGGATTGGGTCATAACATGGGAATGATTTATGGGAAGAGTTAGCAGAACTGGAGGCTCTGTTTGGCTCTTTACCTGTCGCTTAATACCTGATTTTCCAGGCGAAGAGATATGTGGGGTTCCTAATTCAGGCCGTTCTTGGGCACTTGGTTATTTCTGGACAGGACAAGAGGGAATGGCCTCAAGATCCACCAGGGGAGGATCAGGCTCAACATCAGGAAAAAATTCTTCATAGAAAGGGTCATTGGGCATTGGAACAGGCTGCCCAGGGAGGGGGTTGATTCACCTTCCCTGAAGGGGTTTAAGGGACGGGTAGACAAGGTGCTGAGGGACATGGGTTAGTGATTGAGAGGAATGGTTGGACTCGATGATCTGGTGGGTCTCTTCCAACCTGGTTGTTCCATGATTCTATGATTCTATGATAGCCAAGTTATGAGGAAGAAAATGACAAGTCAGAAGAGAACAAAGTATTATCACTGCCGTCCTATAAAAGCAGAACTAAATCAAATCCCACTGCTAATGAAAATCTTTCAAAAAATCAGTATTTTTGGAATATCTGTATAACTAAGACGTCCACCGGAGTTTGAGAATAAGGGTCACAGCCTGAGCTAGTGTAAAATGTTCCGGTTGCACTGACTTCACTTGCTGAGCGACATGGGTTAGTGATTGATGGGAATGGTTGGACTCGGTGATCCAGTGGGTCTCTTCCAACCTGGTGATTCTATGATTCTATGAATTAATGATCCTGTCTATAAGGTAGAGTTTATGGCTGTGTACAGATTAAAGAAAACATGCACTGGTTCTTTAAGCAAGAAAAGGGGGGGGGGGAATCAGACAAGGCTAATCTTATCAACATATAACCTTTTAATCAGATTATTGAAACAACATGTTAATATATGAAAAGTTCAGCGTTCTATTAAATTGCAAACAACGTTGTGAATTGCAACCCAACAGGCTGCTTCATTGAATTCAGGCAGCCACTCCTAGCAAAGGCATTCCAAATTTGAACTTAATTAATATTCCTACTCCTGGTTTCCATAGTTCCTTTTTAAACATGAGTACCAGCAGAAACTGGCAGTAACTTTACCCATATTCTCAATAATAACCCCCCTCTGGCTGTCAATATGTATGAAAGGGAAAATTTCTTGCATACCCCAAACAGCCTGTCATTTTCTCGTCTTTTGTCAAAAATAGGTTGGCAAATTTCCACACACACACACCCCCCCACCTCCTTTTTTGCTTACACAGCTTAAGATGCTTAACTGTTTCTCTGCTTGGGTTACAAGCAAGGCACCTTCCCCTCCTTTCTCCCTTGGAGAGACCAGTGGCCACGCTCCCCCAGCCTCAGACAGCAACCAATTTGCAAAAAAAAAAAAAACAAACCACATTTCAGAGATGTGCATGGTGGGGGGAAAGATTTCCTTGGACAACCTGGAACTCGATGATCCGGTGGGTCTCTTCCAACATGGTTGTTCTGTGATTCTATGATTCAAGTGATTAAAATGGTTGGAGAAGTGGTTCATATTTTCCCTTCCTTGTCTAGAAACTTGAAAAATGGCTACAGTTCATCTTGGACCAAGAAAGTTCTACTCTAAATATGCTTTAATGCTGCTTTTCAATTCCTATATAAAATGGGGAGCGCACTTCTTACAAATAGTACCTGATCTAGCCCGAGTACCAGAAATGTAGACTAAGAAAGCTTCCCTCTCATCATCTGGACAGAAAACAGGAGAGAAGCACAGCACTGGGCGAGGAGGAGGAGAGAAGAGACTTTCCTACCAGGGTCCCAGTTCTATAGGGCACAGCTCCTACTCTGCACCTTAACAACACTCCCCCTTCTGCATGATGTGGCCCCAAACCACAACTTTCACTGTCATATGAGCCTGTTCACTAAACAAACTCCTCATTCACTGTATCTAACCCAGTATTCTCTGCCTTTTTGGGGTGTATTTCATCTTTTCAAGATGAAGTCTCTTCGTTAGGCACTATACCTAAAACTATTTGCTAAACTGAAACCAAGATGCAAGCTCTGGGTCTCACATGAGTTTGTCCAAACTGATTTTTCTCTGAGAATTTCAAGGACTGGGGGTTTTTTAGGCAATTTGTCTGCCTTAACAATATGTAGCAGAGGCGTAGAAGCCTAAAAAAAAAAAAAGAAAATCTGTTCCAATAAATTCAGAGCAAAATCTTCAATACAAAGAAATACTTTTTTTTATTTTTTGTTTGCTAATGCTATAGTTTTTTTTTAT
>WAAB01012647.1:83973-100696 GCA_013389865.1 Piaya cayana
GAATGGCCTCAAGCTCCATCAGGGGAGGGTCAGGCTTGACATAAGGAAACAATTTTTCCCAGAAAGGGTCACTGGTCACTGTCAGAGGCTGCCCAGGGAGGTGGTTGATTCACCTTCCCTGGAGATGTATAAGGTGCACGTGGACAAGGTGCTGAGGGACATGGTTTAGTGTTTGATGAGAATGGTTGGACTTGATGATCTGGTGGGTCTCTTCCATCCTGGTGATTCTATGATTCTATGAACCTGACAGCATTCCCCAGATTTCTATTTACTCCACTGTTCAAAGAGTAATCCTTACGCAAAAAAAAAAATAGTAATTAAAAAACCTCCTGACAAAATAGAACTTGGATAAATGCAATGAAAGTATCCACCTCCTGCCCCTTGAATTCAACACTGATTCTGCTTTAAAATAGCAGGATGGACCAGATAACTTTCTGATACCACTTTCAATCTGAATGGTTTAGTGATTGATGGGAATGGTTGGACTTAATGATCCAGTTGGTCTTTTCCTACCTAGTGATTCTATGAATTCACAGAATCACAGAATCACCAGGTTGGAAGAGACCCATCGGATCATCGAGTCCAACCATAATTATCCAGTGTCTGTGAAATACTGAGCAATACAGGCAGTTAAATCCTATATCTACCCTGCAGCTAAGTACAGCCATAGTAGAACTGGCCAATGGCAAATGTCAGACTACAGAAAAAATCCAACTTAATAAAGAATAAGCTTCCTTATGATAAACTGGAACAGTCAGTCTACAACACACTCTCAATAGGCACAGGAAACAATGACTCCATGAATCAACTATCAAACACTGAGCACAGGGCAACCTTGGGCTAGGCAGGATCCACATTTCATTCCAATAAGGCTGACGTCAACCACTGTTTACAAGATTTTACAGAATAAGAAACCTACCTTCAGGTACCACAGCATAAAAAGGTGATGTTGCATACTGTCATTCCAAATTCTCCTGTTTTATTGAGTTGAATCATAGAATCACAGAAGAATCAGGTTGGAAGAGACCCACCGGATCATCGAGTCCAACCGTTCCTATCAAAAAATCAACTAAACTCTGTTAGCAGTTGCATCGTATGTTACCAGACGGGGAAACTCAAAGCCACCTGTGAATCAGGAGGGGTCAAGATGACAAGGAGCTGCTTGACTGATAGAGATCCTGTTCTTGGAATAATTCCTGTCTCTCCTGCCAAGTGTGCCTTGGCTGAAGCATGAGCTGGTCTGGGAGGAGGGATGAGGAGAGGGGAGGGTGTGCTGAGGATCAAAAAACTGCCTCCAGGTAAGGCAGTCCCAAAGCAGAGCTGAAAGAGAACGGCAGGTCAGATGGAAGCGCCCTAGGAGAGGCGCTTCCCAGGATCTTCTTCAGCGGGAGACAAATAATTTCTCCTCAGTGTTTGTGGTTGCCTTCAGCTTCAGGGACTCTCAAAGTCCTAACCTGAGGGAATCAGTTAAAAAAAATATATACAAATCAATCAGGAAGCTCAACTGCTCCTTTGATGTTTTGTGGTTTACAAGGTAAATACAATGGCTAGAAATACCATTCATTGCTGCACAGGGGAACAAAAAAATACTCTAATTCTTCAGGTCCCCTGGGAAGGAGAGCAGACTATTTCTGTGACAGCCTGACGAGCACTGGCTAGCAGATGGATTCAGGAAAATAAAAGGGTGAAAGTAGTGAGGACGTACGAGGGCAGCTCATAAACAGAGCCCTGCAGGAAGCAGACAGACATGAGGTGCGCCCTAACAGCCTGCCAGAGTAGCTCTAAAATATCAAAAAAAAACCCCAAGAAGCCACTCAGACCAGGACCAGCATTGAAGAATTCCATCTACGAAGGGAAGTTTGCTGTGTTTGATGTGGAAGAAGAGATCCAGAAAAGAAATTTTTGAGGAGAAGAGAAGAAAGCCCACTCCTATGAGAAGGCAATGATGTAACAGATGGACGGCATCTGTAGATTGTCTAACTTGTATCATACCTCATTGTGCAGCCTGAGACAAATGCACAATCATCAGTCAACCAACTGGTCAGACAGCAGCTGTCACTCATGCAGGCAGAGCCGGGATCCAAGGGGGAGCAAAATGAGAGGGCCTGTTCTTCTCTGCCAAGGACCAGCAGGTGTGGAAGGAGAGAGATGCCAAGCAGAAGGGAACCAAGCTAGAAGAAAACTCATTTTGTTTGAAGTTAGCCAGTGTCAGATTAAAGAAATCAAAGACTTGTTTAGAGTGAAGCAAAGAAATTAAGGAAGCATTTGTCAGATTTCGGTCCAAGCCTTTTGTCCAGTTTAACCTCTTTTCTCTTGTTCCCCCATTGGCTTGTTTTCTTCATCAGCCACAACAGAACGGCTCCTCCAGAAAAGACTCATCCCTTGGCTTTGAGATCACCAGAGAGACCAGGATCAAAGTCATTTAGGAAGCAGAGTTTTCATGCCTGCATCACCGTGTACGCTAACGTGCTTCTTGACACAGCATTGTCACTGGAGATAAATCCATAAGCGATGTTGTGCCATAGCAGCCAGAGCTAAAATGCAACCTTCATAAAGCCAACCACCAGGATCAGCCTGCTATCAAATCCTCTGGTCTCTAGTCTACCACCAGGCTTCTGAATGAAAAAAAAAAAATCAGCTTTAGAGTCTTCCATTTACCAGGGAAAAATGAAATCCAATGAGCCAAGAAAGCTGAAACGGATGAATCCACTACAGGCAGTTCTTCAGGGGTGAAAATAACCTGTTTCAGGGGGTTCAACAAGTAGGTGAAGCCATCTTACCCTTTAGGTATCCTATGCTAAGGAGGCATCGAGTGCACCCTTAGCAAATCTGCAGAGGACACTAAGCTGGGTGGAAGCTGGATCTGCTGGAGGGTCAGGAGGCTGCAAAGGGATCTGAACAGGTTGGATCCATGGGCTGAGACCAATTGGATGAGGTTTAACAAGGCCATATGCCATGTCCTGTACTTGGGGCACAACAACCCTGAGCAGCTCCACACTAAGAGAGGTCTGACTTGAAAGGTGCCTGGAGGAGAAGGACCTGGTCTTATCAAACACTGTTTGTTCCTATCAAACACTAACCCATGTCCCTCAGCACCTCATCCACCCGTCCCTTAAACCCCTCCAGGGAAGGTGAATCAACCCCCTCCCTGGGGAGCCTGTTCCAGTGACCAATGACTCTTTCTATGAAAAATTGTTTCCTGATGTCCAGCCTGACCCTCCCCTGGTGGAGCTTGAGGCCATTCCCTCTCGTCCTGTCCCCTGGGAGAAGAGCCCAGCTCCCTCCTCTCCACAACCTCCCCTCAGGTAGTTGCAGAGAGCAATGAGGTCTCCCCTCAGCCTCCTTTTCTCCAGGATAAACACCCCCAGCTCTCTCAGCCGCTCCTCTTCTTCTCCAGCCCCTTCCCCAGCTTCATTGCTCTTCTCTGGACTTGCTGCAGAGCCTCAACATCCTTCTTGTGGTGAGGGGCCCACAACTGACCCCAGGATTCGAGGAGCGGTCTCACCAGTGCTGAGTACAGAGGGAGAAAGCAAGTTCCGCTCTAGATCGAGAGCCATTTCTTGACTTTTATGGCACAAAGCAATTTGTTTGCACTTTAAAGCTAAAGGACAGTACACTTCAATTCAATGACCTCAACAAGTGTAAGGGTGTATCTGACAACACACTATTTAAGCTCCACTCTTACAAGCTCCTAAGAGTAAAAGGCTGACTTTTCCTGAGCCTGATTATGACTTTATTCAGTCCTGGAAATAAAGAACCAAGATGAACTCTCCTCCTTTAACCAGTATTGCTGTTGATTTCTGCCCTCGCAACAGGACTGAACCATTGAGCACTAAGGACTCCCATTGAATCATTATTTTCTGCCTTCTCTTTTTAAGCTAGGCCCCTAATGTTGCTAAATGTACATTTTTTTTTTACATGAAACAAAACAGAAGGCTGCCCACCTTCTTGTTTGTTACCTCATATGGTGGGTCTGAATGGAAAACACCACATGGAGAGAATTACGAGTGGCACAAAGAATAGCTTGGGTTTTCTCAATGTTCGCAGTGTCTTAAATGGGAAACAAACTACATTTTGGATCACATCACTGCCACACAAGACAATCTCCCTCTGGTGGTGTGAGCTGAGGGCATGTTCTGAAAAAATTTCCTAGAGGGGAACTGACAGCTCATTCACGCCCTTCCCCTCCTCCCTACACACAACTAGCAGGGTTACTCTTACACGATCACCTCACCACAAGAAGGATGTTGAGGCTCTGGAGCGAGTGCAGAGAAGAGCAATGAAGCTGGGGAAGGGGCTGGAGAACAGGCCTTATGAGGAACAGCTGAGAGAGCTGGGGGTGTTTATCCTGGAGAAGAGGAGGCTGAGGGGAGACCTCATTGCTCTCTCCAACTACCTGAGAGGAGGTTGTGGAGAGGAGGGAGCTGGGCTCTTCTCCCAAGTGACAGGGGACAGGATGAGAGGGAATGGCCTCAAGCTCCACCAGGGGAGGTTCAGGCTCAACAGAAGGAAAAAATTCTTCACAGAAAGGGTCATTAGGCACTGGCAGAGGCTGCCCAGGGAGGGGGTTGAGTCACCTTCCCTGGAGGGGTTTAGGGGATGGGTGGATGAGGTGCTGAGGGACATGGTTTAGTGTTTGATGGGAACGGTTGGACTCGATGATCCGGTGGGTCTCTTCCAACCTGGTGATTCTATCATCACTGTTTCTCAAGACCAAACGAAGTAATTTCATTCAAAGTAAAGCTTCTTCAGGGCGAGAAGACTTCCAAGGGATCTTTGCCCATCTTTATATGGGCTACCACCACCTCAGATGTGTCTTTTTTTTCCACTTTAGCTGACTACATCATTTTCAGAGAAGAAGCATTAATTGTTGCTAATAAAACCACCGCCTTAGCACCTCACTCACCAGCAAATTAAGTGCTATGAGCTAAACGCACTCCACCGTCTGCTCCAAGTTATACACCAGTCATGGTCGGCTTTAATTTGATTAGTGATTGGGCTAAAAGCAGCTAAATAAAAATTATAATGCCCAAGAGCCACTTAGACTTGTTCAGACACTTTAAGTACCAAATCCCTTCAGCAACATAACATTATCTTTACAGACAAAACTGAGTTTAAAAGTACAAATCTAATTTGATCTCAAGTGCATTGGAATTACTATATTTAGGCATTGGATTACGCACCACAGAAAGCCTCGTGCTATGCAAGCAACAAAACTAATTGTGGAAAGACAAAGGTATGTGTCTAACGTGCTTATGGACTTTTAAAAATTCATATTTTCATTGAAGCTGGCAAAGCTACAGCCGCTCACATCAGCAGTGAATTTGGCACAGCGCCTTATACGTTGGGAGAACATAAGCCGGCTATTTCTGGTCTCCTTCAGAAGACCTGGACTTCAAGCCCTGCCTCAAAATTACAATTTAAGGCTCTCACTGTTGCAGGAGAGAAAAAGTAAATTAAAAAAAAAACACCCGTGAGTTGATTCTCAACAGCTAAGCAAGACTTTCTTTTCTGCAGTCTCAACTGGGGGCTCAGTTCACACAGGCATTTATGGCAGATGCTTGGACTCCACAGGAGGATGCGATTACACTTTTAAAGAAGCTTTTCAAATGCAGCATGTTATTTCAGAATAAACAAGTTACCTAGAGAAGAGAAAGGAATAATCCATTCCCGCAGCCACCACCGAGATTCAAACATATCAGCATGTACCAAAAAAAAAAAAAAATAAAAAAAAAAAAAAAAAAAAAAAAAGGCACAAAAATAGACAGATTCACCAGTCTAGTTGAACTTTGGTCTGGCTGGACAGGGAGATTCATTTGGAAGTCTTCAGACGCACGCAAGGATTCTGGCTGCTTTGAGCTCTGCTGCTGCATGCAACTCAGCTCCCTCCCTCCAGACAGACAGACCAGGGAGGAAAAAGCAATTCAATCCCATTTCTTCCTGAACACAAACCCTTGTCTGTATCTCAGAACAAAACAACCATCACAAAACGCTTGCAGACAACATGATTCATAAAACCATAGAACAGTTTGGGTTGGAAGGGACCTTAAAGACTACCCAGTTCCACCTCCTGCCATGGGCAGGGACACCTCCCACTGGATCAGGGGCTCCAAGCCCCATCCAACCTGGCCTTGAACCCCTCCAGGGATGGGGCAGCCACCTCTGCTCTGGGCAACCTGGGTCAAGGCCTCCCCACCCTCACAGAAAAAGCTTCTTCCTAATATCTAGTCTAAATCTCTTCTCTTTCAGCTGAAAACCATTTCCTCTCATCCATAATGGCACGACCAGCAGGGACAGGGAGGTTCTTCTCCCTCTGGACTTGGCACTGGTGAAACTGCTCCTCGAATCCTGGGGTCAGTTNGACATAATGAAAAAATTCTTCATGGAAAAGGTGATTGGGCAGTGTCAGAGGCTCCCCAGGGAGGTCATTGAGTCACCTTCCCTGGAGATGTTTAAGGGACGGGTGGACGAGGTGCTGAGGGACATGGGTTAGTGTTTGATAGGAATGTTTGGACTCGATGATCCGGTGGGTCTCTTCCAACCTGGTGTTTCTATGATTCTGTCTTCATGAGTTAATCAGACTAACTTTGCCCTCAGGGGCTTACAGAAAGAGAGATTAAGAGGCGAAAACATTGATCATTGTAGCAGAAGACAAAATATGTCTAAAAAGATATAACAGCTATCTCCGGTTAATTCAGGAAAATCTCCAAAGGGAATCCACCTATTAAACACCGAAACAGAGGTTGTACCCAGTATTAATGGAGAGGGCTGGGTCTCAGAGGTATCATTTCAAGATGTGTTTTAACAGGTTAGGGAGAGCAAGACTGATCAGAAATTCCATGGAAGAGTAAAAACCTTCCTAGGTTGAAGGTTGGTGTTATTTTTTTTTAATGAGAAATTAAACTCACACACACCGGAAAGCAAAGTTAAGTTAAATCTAGCCCAGCTTTGCACATTTTAACAATTCTCTCTGCTGTCTGTAGAACACAGCAATATAAATATTGCTATCTCTGTTAAAATGAATTATTGACAATTTTAATACATGTTGCACAGTACATATTAATATAGAAAAATACATGTTATCAGCAGCGCAATGTTGACCGTGTACTAATCCATTCCACCTGCTCAAATATTAGTGCAAATAATTATATATTTGTAATGCATCATTGCTGTCTAGCTTGAATCTCTGCCTCCAGAATAAATGTCTCTTCTCTGAAGTTGTTTGCTATTATGAGTAAAATGTTATATATTCATACTCAAATTGACTTTGGGCGCATAAGTAAAATGAGCAACCTTCAAAAATCCACTTGTCTAAGACTCGACAAGACATTTTAATGAATTGTTTACAGTAAAATGTTATAAAAATGTTTCAGATAGAAGCTCCCTATTAGCTGGCTTCTCTACAATACTCAAATACCAGTCATCAGAGCAGCACAGAGCTCAAAATTACCATCTTCAACTAGCAGCATCAATTGAGGTGGATCTTAACCACGTCTGTCAGCAGGAGCTATTTAACCCGCTATCGTGCAGTTTATCTACCTATGAATCAACTCTAGGGACTTCTCTTCACAGTCTCACCTTTCTTTTCAAGCAAAGAGGTGAACTTAGTGACACTGGATGCTTGGTTGAACAGCTCCTGTCCCCAACGGACTGCTGCTTAAAACAGAAAAGGCAAATGTGGATGAGGTGCTGAGGGACGTGGTTTAGTGATTGATAGGAATGGTTGGACTTGATGAACCGGTGGGTCTTTTCCAACCTGGTGATTCTGTAAAACATACAATGAAGACCCTGCTAGGGCTCATTTGTGTTAGTGTATACCCCTGCCTAGAAGGAAAGCTGGGATAGAATGAAGAAGGACAAGGGCAGCCTTGCAAACAGATGAATCATAGAATCATAGAACCACCAGGTTGGAAGAGACCCACCGGATCATCGAGTCCAACCATTCCTATCAAACACTAACCCATGTCCCTCAGCACCTCGTCCACCTGTGCCTTAAACACCTCCTGGGATGGTGAATCAACCACTTCCCTGGTGGGAGCCGTTCCTCATAAGGCCTCTTCTCCAGCCCCTTCCCCAGCTTCGTTGCTCTTCTCTGCACTCGCTCCAGAGCCTCAGCATCCTCCTTGTGGTGAGGGGCCCACAACTGACCCCAGAATTCAAGGAGTGGTCTCACCAGTGCCTAGTCCAGAGGGAGAAGAACCTCCCTGGACCTGCTGGTCACACTGTGTCTGATCCAAGCCAAGATGCCATTGGCCTTCTTGGCCACCTGGACCACTGCTGGCTCATGTTTAGTCACTGTCAACCAACACCCCCAGGTCCTTCTCCTCCAGGCACTTTCCAGCCAGGCTTCTCCCAGTCTGGATCTGCTCAGGGTTGTTGTGCCCCAAGTGCAGGACCTGGCATCTGGCCTTCTTAAACCTCATCCCATTGGTCTCTGCCCAGCGGTCTGATGAGATGGGGTTAAGGTTTTTGATTATAAAGCTCTTCTCAAAAATGTGAGTCAGAGATGGCTCAACCTTACATTTCATGTTGCTTTCCTGGCACGTGGCCTAGTGGATATGGCTGAAGATATCTCTTACCCTGAGATAAGGGACACTTTTTGCTCCACAGCTGGACCCTTAGGTGATGCTTCATTTCAGTGCACCAGGTTGGATGGACCTTGGGCAGCCTGATCTAGTGGCAGGGGAGGTTCAGGCTGGACATTAGGAAAAAAAAATTCCCAGAAAGGGTCATTGGTCACTGGCAGAGGCTGCCTAGGGAGGGGGTTGATTCACCTTCCCTGGAGCGGTTTAAGGGACGGGTGGATGAGGTGCTGAGGGACATGGGTTAGTGATTGATGGGAATGGTTGGACTCGATGATCCGGTGGGTCTCTTCCAACCTGGTTGTTCTATGATTCTATGAAACAGAGACCCACAAAGATGAGAGAATATAGGGAAGGTAAAGGAATAAAGGGGAAGGGATGGGAGCTGAACTCCTCCAGCCGGGTTACGTGCGGATGAAGAAACACTAGATAACATGTGAGTCTCCTAGAAGCCATTCTGCAAAGGTTTCTCTCTCGCTCTTTGTGGTAACAGAGTGGAAGGAATAGCGCAGTCCTGAGGGATCTGGAAAGGGAAACAGGGCACAGGCACATAAAGCTAACAGAAGTAGAAACCAAGGCTTCCACATCCACCAAGGGCTGTATTGACACAGAGTAAGCAGTGCCCCATACAAGAGAAAAGACGACAAGCAAACACAGCTGCTTCCCCACTCTAAAATAAGCAGAAGACATGGTATAGAAATCTCCTCCCACCAAAAGAAATGAGAATGGAGGAAAAGCAACCAAAAAAAAAAGCAGCAAATGGGACTGGGCACGAGATCTGACTCCCTCCCCTCTTTAAAACAGGTGTAGAAAAACCAGGAGAAAAAAAAAATCCCAAAAACAAAAACCAGAGCACTGGCCTTCCAGAAAGAAAACACTCCCATGTAGATGGTAAAACACAGATCTGTCTCCACTTAAACCCAGCTCAGAGGTGGCAGTGGTGGATAATGCCTTGAAGCCAATATCCAGCAGAACAAGAGGACAGGAATGGTGCTCCTACCTTTCAGTTGTCCTCTAAGAGAGCAGCTTTTCATGCTAATAGCTGGTTTCTTCATCCACCTGCTCCTAGGACAAGAAGTGCAAAGCAGAAGAGCTGCTACCTGCACCTAAAAATTAGACAAGAAATTATTTCAATATCCACTTCATTTATTATATAGGAAAAACAATCACCTCAGTGTGTTTTCCCTATCTATGACTAGTTCAACTCAAACATTAAACCCATTTAGGGTATTTATTGCTATGAAAACTTAATCCAGTGCACTGTCTCTGTTGGAACTTGTCATGACATCTAGAATTAAATACATTGGGTTTATTGCTATGCAGATATTGGATTGAGAAATCTGGAACTACAGGTCAGTGTGTACCCAGCCCATGAAAGAACCCAGCGAGGCCTCATCCTCTTCAGGGCACTTTTTAAGATGTAGTATTTATTCCCAATACTTCCTACAGCAATGGAGCAATCAATTCTGATAATGTTCAACCACAACACACCAGCACCAGCTTCGTGGTGGGGGATTTAGAGTCATAGAACAACCAGGTTGGAAGAGACCCATCGGATCATCGAGTCCAACCATTCCCATCAATCACTAACCCATGTCCCTCAGCACCTCATCCACCCATCCCTTAAACCCCTCCAGGGAAGGTGAATCAACGCCCTCCCTGGGCAGCCTCTGCCAGTGACCAATGACCCTTTCTGGGAAAATTTTTTTCCTGACGTTGAGCCTGAACCTCCCCTGGTGGAGCTTGAGGTCATTCCCCCTCGTCCTGTCCCCTGTCACTTGGGAGAAGAGCCCAGTTCCCTCCTCTCCACAACCTTCAGGTAGTTGCAGAGAGCAATGAGGTCTCCCCTCAGCCTCCTCTTCTCCAGGATAAACACCCCCAGCTCTCTCAGCCACTGCTCTTCTTCTCCAGCCCCTTCCCCAACTTCATTGCTCTTCTCTGGACTCACTCCAGAGCCTCAACATCCTTCTTGTGCTGAGGGACCCACAACTGACCCCAGGATTCGAGGAGCGGTCTCACCTGTGGTGAGTCCAGAGGGAGAAGAACCTCCCTGGACCTGCTGGTCACACTGTTTCTGATCCAAGCCAAGATGTCATTGGCCTTCTTGGTCACCTGGGCCACTGCTGCCTCATGTTCAGTCACTGTCAACCAACACCCCCAGGTCCTTCTTCTCCAGGCACCTTCCAGGTTTCTCCCAGTCTGGAACTGCTCAGGGTTGTTGTGCCCCAAGTGCAGGACCCACCCTTTGGCCCTGTTAACCCTCATCCCATTGGTCTCAGCCCATGGATCCAGCCTGTTCAGATCCCTTTGCAGAGCTTGCACTGCTTGTGCTTCACATCCTTTAAGTTCATGGGTTTTTTTCCACTTCTTACCATCTATTTAGTTCTTTTTCCAATCACTTGTATTTCCCTTTTTTTTAAAATTTGGGTTGGGAAGCATTCTTTCCAAACACCAACTCCTCCCCGCCTTCTGTGCATGCGCAAACAGAACACAATAACCAAATCACGTTAATAAATTACAGGACTTGTAAAAAACACAGCTGATTCCCCCAGCCTACAGCCGTTCACCACAAAGACACTTTCACTAATTGCAGACAACTTAATTACACACACATACACACACACACCTCCTCTCGGGCATTCATGTGGCTGCCAACCTGTTAAATACTTATGTTCTAGGAGAAAACCTTAGAAAGGCAACACTTTAACTTGTTACGTGAAAATTAAAAGGCATATTTGTGGTTTGGATAGTACTTTAGTGTATTCAGAAGCCACTGGAAGTGTTTTTTTCCCAAATTACAGGCTGGAAGGGCTCTAAACTTAAAAATGTGAAAATTATAGTTCCCCACCCCACTGCAACTTGTAAAGCAAAGTTACTGACAACACAGGCTTCTCTAGAAATAAAATTTCTTCCAGTGTTTGCACGGGGAGGGTCTTTTAAAGGAAAGGGAAAGCTCACACCAGCAATAAGTTTGGTCAGTAAAATTACTTTTATTCTTTTTTTTTTTTAAATAGAAGGGCTTATACAATTGAGTATAAAGATTTTTTGAAGGACATGGAAATAATAATAAAAAAAGTGTCTACGTGGAATTCACTTTATTGAGGAAGAGTTTACATATCTAAGTTTAATTATTCACCTACTTTTTGCTGCCTCCTGTTAACAGGCATAAGGAAAATATTGCACTGACCATATGCATGGGAAACACAGCTAATAAAGCAAGAAATATGGTAAATACATCTCATACAATCTTAAAATAATTCAAATGATCACACAACAAACCCTGAAACACTTCTGTGATCTGCGGTCTTAAGACGACGCTCGCTCTTCTGAAGCATTTACAAATTTGACACTTTTTGTCTGTAGAAAGATTTTTGTATTGGTTAAGAAAACCACAGCCTTAAAATTGTTGGCTTTCAGCTACAGAGGTAAGAGAGGTATTATCTGAATTCACATCAGAGCTCTTAGGGAAAAAAAAATATGGCAGCAGTACAAGTACGGCGCCTCCTCCAGTGTCCGAAGCTCTTTGTGGCTTCGCCATGGCCAAGGAATAGAGCTACCGAGCTCACCAAAGCAGCCGACCTCCCAAAATAATTTGAGACAATCTGGTATCCTCTCTTGTCTACTGTGACGAGGCTCTGCTAAATGGAAAATGAAGCAGAACCTCAACTAAAAGAAGTTCCACGCATCTGTCAACACTGACTGCACCTGGGAAGTCATTAATAGCAGAAAATTTTATTTGGCCAACCCATGAAGTAAATTTATAGAAATGCTGCTCTGAAGGTGGGAGAGCAAGATGTTTCCCTACCACAGTAGAAAAAGCATTATCAGACGATTTGGTTCAGGGATGACGTAAGCCAGACTGAAGACACAAACCACAGCAGCTCCAACCTGTTTTTTCCACAAGAGCTCCCTCTGAAAAGGCCTATTTACAACAACTTTCAGCTGCTTGTGGAAAAAAAGCTACTTCAGATGGTTCAAACAACACTGTTGGCTTCAATTCACTCTGTGCACACTATGGGTCCATCTCAAACGCCCTGAATAAATGCTGGATGCAAACGTAGCCTGTCTCAAATATTAAATTTACGAGCAGTGGAAGAGAAGTTTCCGCACACTTCAACATTTTATATTGCTCAGGCACTGAGGATCCATTATCTTCAGCACAGGAATCTTCAGCTCCAGTTTTTTTGCTAGAGCCGCTGTCTGTGCCTCCTACATGAGCAACTAGGCTACATTTTATCCCTTCCCCTTGTTAAAATTAACTTATTTACATACAAGACAGGGAGAAGTTTTTTACATTAACCCAACAACGGGCACCTTCACCTTACAAAAGGAACGCAGTAGAGGAAGCAGCTGCATTTATTTTAGGAGCAGATATAAAATTCAGTGTGCAGGTATCAGAGACAAGCACGTAGATCATCCATTCCAGCGGGTCCTCGACTACTAGGTGCAAAAAACCAAAGGCAAAGAACCAAAAAAACCCAAAAAACCACCCCAAAACCTGTCACCACTTTAGTTCTGTTTAAAACGCTACACAATGAATAAATTACATCTTTCTGGGCCTGTGTTGCTTTTGCTCCTACATATCAAAGAAACTCCGAGCCAATTAATTAGAGCAAGAAATTACATTGAGCAGGATAATGTTTTAAATGAAAGAAATGACTTAGAAACACCAATTGAAGATAATTTGATTATCATTAGCTGTGCTGAAGTCTAAGTCATTAAAATCGACGAATATTTGTACACTGGTCTATTCTATGTAACCCATTACCTACGCTATGCTCTGTAGTTCAAGTCTAAAAAAAATGGTATCTGATAATTCAAGGCTGAAGACTAATACTTCAGCTGCACCGTTTGCTTTCCTACACCGACGTGTTTCCAATGAAAAATAAATCAGGAGCAAGTAGATTTGCACAATTCTTCACCAGGCGAGCTTCGGCTTACGTGAAATCTCATTCAGAATTTTACCTGCTCACCTTTCTACACAGTCAGGTTTAAATATGGCTGCTGCTTGAGTCTGAACAGTCATTATCCCACACAAGTTACAACCCTGGTGTGTTAAATCATTCCCTGTGCTTTCTAACAGCTGAGGCCTGCCCAAAGGGACATTTCTTTCCACGCTCTCAGCTGAAGTGGCGAGCAAGACGAGCAGACCTATAATCGACACGCAGCTGAACAAAGGAGTGAAGGATGTTCTTGTCCAGGTTAGCAAGTTGTTCTCCTGAGCAAACTTGTTTTAAGTTATCCGGAGCTACAACCAGAAGATTGCAAAGTGCATGCAAGGTATCAAAGAGCTGTAACACCAGTGCAATCTGCGGTTAAGAGAAAAAGAGAAAGACGGATAAAGCGTTAGAGATGCTTCAAACCTTTTTATACTTTCTGACCCCTACATTCTCAAAATACTTTCTCTCTACAGAGGATTTACATCTATCATTCTCTCCTTCTGTGTGCACATAGAATCATAGAACAATCAGGTTGGAAGAGACCCACCGGATCATCGAGTCCACCCATTCCCACCAATCACTAACCCATGTCCCTCAGCACCTTGTCCACCTGTCCCCTAAACCCCTCCAGGGAAGGTGAATCAACTCCCTCCCTGGGCAGCCTCTGATAGTGACCAATGACCCTTTCTGGGAAAATTTTTTTCCTAATGTCCAGCCTAAATCTCCCCTGGTGGAGCTTGAGGCCATTCCCTCTTGTCCTGTCCCCTGTCCCTTGGGAGAAGAGCCCAGCTCCCTCCTCTCCCTAATCTCTTTGTATAACACAAAGTTATACACAGAACACACAATGCAATCTCAGTTCTTCAATAAACATGGCCTACAAGTGATAAAATGATATCAGGAAACAGCTTTTTAGGAAATTATAAAGAGCCGCTGGTATAGCAACAGACTACATCACATCAGTAAATGAAATACTTGATGTTCAGTTAGAAACAAGCTTTTTTTACAAAGAAAAGCCATCGGATTAAAAATAGAATCCTGGTACTAATTCCTATATAGCCATACAAGATGGACCCATCCACATGTACCTTGAAGTCTTTGGCACACTTCCTGTATTCAGCCACATCACAAATAGCCAACATGCCTCCCATGCAACTGTAGGAATATTGCTGTAGGTGCTCATAGATAAGCCGATGAAAACGAACTCCGAGCTCCATCAAAACTGTGTCCACGTTCTTGCCATCCATAGAATTTCTGATCTTTTCCACTTGCTTTCTGACATAACCACAGACTTTAACACAAGCCTAAATTAAATAAAAAAAAAAAGAAAAATAAGAATTAGAATCACAGAACAACCAGGTTGGAAGAGACCCACCGGATCATCAAATCCAACCATTCCTGTCAAACACTAACCCATGGCCCTTAAACCCCTCCACGGAAGGTGAATCAACCCTCTCCCTTGGAAGCCTCTGACACTGCCCAATGACCCTTTCTGTGAAAATTTCTTTTCCTGATGTCCAGCCTAAATCTCCCCTGGTGGAGCTTGAGGCCATTCCCTCTCGTCCTGTCCCCTGTCACGTGGGAGAAGAGCCCAGTTCCCTCCTCTCCACAACCTCCTTTCAGGTAGTTGGAGAGAGCAATGAGGTCTCCCCTCAGCCTCCTCTTCTCCAGGATAAACACCCCCAGCTCTCTCAGCCATTCCTCATAAGGCCTGTTCTCCAGGCCCTTCACCAGCTTTGTCGCTCTTCTCTGGACTCGCTCCAGAGCCTCAACATCCTCCTTGTACTTGGTAATACTCAAAAGAATTTGAGGCTCTGCTGATGAGCTGGGACTTAAGTCTACTTACATTCGTATATTGAATCAAAACATTGTTTTCATCTTCTGGTTTAAAATCTGTCTTCTTTTGCTCTGCAGCCAAGATGTGCTTCATCTGCCCGATCATACAGTTCAGCGTCCTTTAAAGTTAAAAACACAAAATGGGTTTTGAGAGGAATACTTCAATTTCCTTTAATTTTATACTTACATATACTAATACAGCCATACAGAAAGAAGCAGCATAAAGGAATGAGAAAAAACACTCTCTAACATTTGAGAAATCTACAGATGATATATTAATGGTTTGATTTTAGTGTAAGAAGCAAGCAGTGCTAAGACATGTCAAAGAAAACACTAAATTTAGCAGATATGCACAAACTCAGACTCTTCTGAAGTTCCAATGCACTTCTCTAGAGCAGATAAACTTGATTTTATGTAAGCAGTTAAAAAAGGGAGAATGAACCAAAACACACCTCCCCAAACTCTAAAAGCACATTTCCCTCAAAGTTCAGTGTCTTGGAGCAAAGCACACATCACTCTGGCCAGCTAAGTTTTACAGGGGACATATTAATTAGAAAGTAAACATCTCAAACTCTGGAGTGAGTCCAGAGAAGAGCAACGAAGTTTGGGAAGGGGCTGGAGAAGAGGAGCGACTGAAAGAGATGGGGGTGTTTAGCCTTGGAGAAGAGGAGGCTAAGGGGAGACCTCATTGCTCCCTACAACTACCTGAAGGGAGGTTGTGGAGAGGAGGGAGCTGGGCTCTTCTCCCAAGGGACAGGGGACAGGACGAGAGGGAATGGCCTCAAGATCCACCAGGGGAGGGTCAGGCTGGACATTGGGGAAAAAAACTTTTCACAGAAAGGGTCATTGTGCACTGGAACAGGCTGCCCAAGGAGGGGGTTGATTCACCTTCCCTGAAGGGGTTTAAGGGACGGGTGGATGAGGTGCTGAGGGACATGGTTTAGTGATTGGTGGGAATGGTTGGACTCGATGATCCGGTGGGTCTCTTCCAACCTGGTTGTTCTATGATTCTATGAAACCCAGCTCCTCAGAGAACCTGGAGAGCATTCCTCAACACAGAGTCTGACAGCCCAAGGAAGCATTCCAATAAGTTTAGAAAAATCATATCACATTGCTTATTACTTGGAAGAAAGCATCAGGAAACATTTGGAAAATGAAGAAAGGGATAAAGAGGGAAAAACTGAAAAAGAACAACTCTCTCGATGCCTACTGTTACCTCACTCTATCTCCTTTTTTTTTCCCCCCCTCACCTTCTCATCACCTCTCTCACTTCTCCAACCCCTGAAGAAAACAATCAAGGCCATTACAGGCCTTGAAGAATTCAAGTTGTGGTGAAGGAGACAATATAGAATCGTGAAATCACCAGGT
>WAAB01012649.1:12039-36049 GCA_013389865.1 Piaya cayana
GCAACGAACTTCTGAAAACTTAACTTTTAAAGCCGGGCAACTGGAAAAAAAAAAAAAAAGGCTTTTATTTAACAAGAGTTCTTTCGTATAAGAGAGAACATTAACCTGCATCTCAGGCTGATGCCGGTGCCTGGATGCATCTCTGCAATTCATTAGCAAACTCCTAGATTAGAGCTGATGCACACAACTCAGCCCTTAGATGTTACGCGCATTCCCCTCCACACCAGCTAAGTCTCTCACACAACAGCAATTAGAAACAGAAAGTCAAGGAAAACAAAACGAGGCAAAAAGTAATTTAAGCAAAGCTGGGGGGGGAGATTTAAAGTTTGAAGGTATAATGGATTCACATCACGTGTCTCAGAAGCAATAAATCCTGCTTAGGGAAACGTCTGAGGAAAAAAAAACCACCGCTAGGCTATAAAATTCCACCTCTGAGGATTATAAAACAACGTGCGCAGAGCAAACATCCTTTCTGAGCATAATAGGACTGTCAGAAATGATTGACAACAATGACAATCTATCATAGGCTGCCGTATCCCCGCGGTAGCTTCTTGCATGGAGCTGTCTGGCAGAAATGAAATTGTTTATTCACTCCTATACCATGTGGAGGATGGAACGTGTCATATAGGATAAATGCACCTTTTCTTCCCATCTGCTTTCATGCGCCCGCATTATCTAAATACACCTTTTAGTTCATATAACGCTATTTCAATTTCCTCTCGGGTTTCTCCCCCCCCTTTCGGCTCTGCTATGCAGATGATGACTTGCTAAGTGCTGTTTAGGGGAACGTGATGCCTCTCTACCTCCAGACCGACATCAGGAAGCTGCTGCAAACATGAAACTAATTCAAAAAATGAGCAACCTGGAAGCAAAGCTCCACCACCCACTCGTAGGGAGGGCGATGCTGCCTTTCCAGAGCAATGCAAGCCTGGAGGAGAGCGTGCGGGTCAGCAAGCAGTCCCTCCGAGGGGGTGTTTTCATGATGAGGAAATCCTATCCGGGGTGCGCAATGGACGGAGACCACCAGGGTCAAGAGATGTCTGCAGATTGTAATGGATTTCAGTAAATCACTGTCTTCCCCAGGCAGAATTTGAGCTGACAGCCCATTGCTGAGAGAGTCCACACAGCTTATTACCTGTCCCCACACGCAGTTTAATACTGCTGACGGGGCTGGCAAATCAGCAATCTCTCGGCCAGCCCGCGTAGCGGCTCCTGGCACCGTGCTCACGCTCATCCTGCCAATGCTACTTCAGCTGACATCAATGACACTCCTGTAGGCAGGAGGAGTACAAAATACGCAAGGTAATGCCCTGCTCTCCCTGGAAAAATCCCCATCACATATGGAAGATGAGATGATCTCTTTTTTCCCCCCTTCAACAGCTGTTTCTCAGTTCTGTGTTTACCAACGCGTGACCTCCAGCAAGGCAAATTTCTCCTATAAAGCCATAGTCACTACTGCCCACAGTGACTTGTAGACCACTACTGCAAAAACTAAGGTGTGGAAATCGGTGGAAAGTAGAGCAAATTGACAAAGCAGATGGGAGAAAGCAGTTCTTCTCAGAAGCCAAGAGAGAAATAAATGTGGTGTAATGAAGAGGTCGGGCTGACGCTCAGGAGCACGGAGGCCACGTCCTGACTGTCAGAAAACAGAGCTGTGAAACTCTGAACAAACTCACCAAAGCCTTTGTGCTCTTCTCCACACTGAGAAGCATCCTTGTTATACGTCTTCTCGGTGCTATCATGCTGAGATCCGCACCTTCACAGGCACGTGTGCACGGTCCCCAGCACAGCCTGGCCTAGAAATGCTCACAGTGCTTTCCAAAGTGGGAAACGCAGTTTGATCAGTCTTAAGATTCACCTTAGGCCAAAAAAATAGAGCTCTGGAGAGACCTTAGAGAAGCCTTGCAGGACTAAAGGGGCACCAGGAAACCTGGGGAGGGGCTCTTGATCCAGAACTGCAGTGATAGGGTGAGGAGGAATGGTTTTCAGGTGAAAGAGGGGAGGTTGAGATGAAATGTTTTCCTGTGAGGTTGGAGAGGCACCAGCATGGGTTGCCCAGAGAAGTTGTGGATCCCTGGAGGTGTTTGAGGCCGGGATGGATGGGACTCTGAGCACCCCGATCCAGTGGAAGGTGTCCCTGGAACTGGGTGTGCTTGAAGGTCCCTTCTGAACCAAACCACTATGATTCTATAATCGTACGAAAAATGGCTCAAGTTCAAAGTTAGATCCATGGTGGATCCAAAGCCTTTGCTTTTGCCTTATCTCCTGGCCTGCTGGTGTCCACGCAGAGTTACTACAACTCGCACGATTTCTCTCCACCCCACAGAGGCAGCAGGCAGGAGATGGTCAGCCCCGTGGGCTGTGTTTAAAAGCAGATGAACAGTGTCAGAGAAGTGAAAAATTCCCATTAATCATCCCCTCTGATCAGACACTTCAGCTAATTTCCACCCCAAAATTCAAGCTGGATGTTCTCTCTTCCGATTGTCTGTCAATCAATACCAGATCCATGCCAAGAGGGGAGGAAAGGAAGCAGCAGGGCCGAGCATTGGATTTCAGCTTATTTTTTAACCGAGCCTTGCACAGTCAATTTTTTTTTTTTAGAGTTGCAGGGCTTCATCTTCCCATTAAAAACACCGGCTGGGAAGCAATGAGATCAGGTAAGGAAAGGGAAATAATTGCATTGGTGTTATTTTTGACTCCTGTGTAATTACAGCCATAGGGCACCCAGCAGCCAGGGTTAGTACATACTTTATATGCACATACTGGCAGTGATATTCCTGTTTAGGTAGCTTCCCACCAGCCTCATGTTTCTTTCATTCCTCGGAGGATTTATTTTATTGAGGTTTTTTGTACTTGATGTTGTCACCTGTTTAGCTCCATCCTTTTGCGCGCCGCCGCCATTTCCCACCTTGTCATCCTTCCAACCTGAAAATCCCAGGCAAGAACCTGTCCTGTCCTTTCTGGGAATAGATCCAGGCACATCACGAAGATGCAGGAGCACTTGACATTTCCCCATTGTTATTTGCATTTCCTTAATCAGTTGCTCCATCGCAGGCACCACTTAATATGCATTCAGGACAGCCGATAAGGAGTAAAGCGATTCTCGGGTGCTAAAAAAAGAAGGTCCCCCATGAGGGGATTATCAATAGGTACCTGTTTTGCCCCATATTTATTTTTATCTGCACCGTGGAGATGCCTGTAAGCCTCTGTTTACTACCACCCCTGACTCCCCAAAGGTATCCCCACCTACAGCACAGGCTACGGGAGCAAATCCAAATGCACATCCTAACCCCTCATGTTCATAGAATCATAGAATCACCAGGTTGGAAGAGACCTACCAGATCATCGAGTCCAACCATTCCCATCAATCACTAACCCATGTCCCTCAGCACCTCGGCCACCCGTCCCTTAAACCCCTCCAGGGAAGGGGACTCAACCCCCGCCCTGGGCAGCCTCTGACACTGCCCAATCACTCTTTCTGTGAAAAACTTCCTCCTAATCTCTAGCCTGAACCTCCCCTGGTGGAGCTTGAGGCCATTCCCTCTCGGCCTGTCCCCTGTCCCTTGGGAGAAGAGCCCAGCTCCCTCCTCTCCACAACCTCCTCTCAGCTAATTGGAGAGAGCAATGAGGTCTCTCCTCAGCCTCCTCTTCTCCAGGATAAACACCCCCAGCTCTCTCAGCTGCTCCTCTTCTTCTCCAGCCCCCTCACCAGCTTTGTTGCTCCTCTCTGGACTCCATGTTCTCCATGACACCGCAGCACTGTTCCATCCAGTGGTTTGAGGTAAAAGGAGGCGACTTGGCTAAAGACATAATAAAGGGGGCTTACAGGAAAGCTCGGGAAGGGCTCTTTATCAGGAAGTGCAGGGATATGACAAGGGGGAGCTTTTTTAAGCTGAAATAGGGGAGATCTGAATTAGGCATCAGGAAAACATGTTTTCCTATGAGGGTGGTGAGGCACTGGCACACGTTGCCTGGAGAAAACATAGATGTCCCATCCCTGGAGGGGTTCAAAGCCAGGTTGGATCAGACTTTGAGCCCCTGATCCAGTGGGAGGTGTCTCTGCCCATGGCAGGGGTGGAACTGGATGGGCTTTAAGATCCCTTCCAACCCAAACCTTTCTATGAATCTAAGTGACATGAACACCAATTTCAGAGAAAAGAAACCCTGAGCACAGCTGTAATGGTTTGCTCACTTTTCAGCCTCCAGAGCTTGGATAGACTCCCCGTGCAAAATCATCCAGCACTAAGATACACACATTGCTAACACCAGAGATTCCCAGGACACTTCTCGCATGCAACAAGATCCCTACTAGCCAAAGTAATTAGGATCAAAGGTTTTGAAAGTGAATGGAGCAGATAAGATAACTACCAGCCTCCACATGGGAGAATATGGGAATAAATCAGGAAAAAGTGTAGCTTTCTCTGTTTACATTCCCCATTTGGGCTTGCTGGCTGCAAATCACGGGAACCTGGGCCCGGGGGAGCAGTTAACGGAGCGCTGGGTAATTGCTGTAATTCTATCACACCACCCCGTGCAGGTACTTGCAATGGTAATCTGGAGTTGGCATGGGATAGCCATCCAAAAAAGCCTTGAAGAATGTTATTTTGCTGATCTTTACAGGAATAATTTTCTCATCTTTTATTTTCTTGTTAAGATTCTAGCAAGAGATGAGATGAGCACAAGCTGTAATATGGGAAATGCCAATAAGATATTCAGAAAAATAAGAATCGCTCAATGAGAGCAGTTAAAGCATGGAATAGGGGCTATGGGATCCCCCCCATCTGGAGAGATCTTAAGTGCTCAGGATATTCTAAACTGGATTTTCGTGCTTACATGAGGAGAAGGGCGAGCAGACCACCCTCTTTTCAAAACAACCCTCCAAGAAAAGCTGCCGTTTTCTCTCCAGGCTTTACAAGTAAAAACCAAAAGGGAATATAAAAAAATAAATATACTGAATATTTCAAAGGGTTTTTTTTTATATAGGATGAAAGAAGCACATGGTAAAGCAGCAAACNGGGATCCCCCCCATCTGGAGAGATCTTAAGTGCTCAGGATATTCTAAACTGGATTTTCGTGCTTACATGAGGAGAAGGGCGAGCAGACCACCCTCTTTTCAAAACAACCCTCCAAGAAAAGCTGCCGTTTTCTCTCCAGGCTTTACAAGTAAAAACCAAAAGGGAATATAAAAAAATAAATATACTGAATATTTCAAAGGGTTTTTTTTTATATAGGATGAAAGAAGCACATGGTAAAGCAGCAAACCTCCAGAGTGAGAGATTTTACGTTGAAGCAGCAAAGGCACAAAGAAACATCTGCACATCATTTCACGACTTTTCACTGGTATTTTAGAGCCTGGCTAAACCGGCAGCTCAGTTATACGTCTGGCACTTCTAAAACTGGCATTCAGCACAGGTGCTTAGCGGCAGAATGATTTTCTTTCTCTAGGATTGACGCTGGGTGCATCGCTCCGCTTCCTCCTGAAACTTCAGAGCGATTTTCAACCCTGAATCTTGAGTTCTAGACCCATCACAACCTGGATGCTCCGTGCACTGAGATGCCCTCCTTGCAGCTGCAGATTTCAGAAGCCCAAGTCAGTTTTAAACA
Source organism: Piaya cayana (assembly GCA_013389865.1). Taxonomy (NCBI): domain Eukaryota; kingdom Metazoa; phylum Chordata; class Aves; order Cuculiformes; family Coccyzidae; genus Piaya; species Piaya cayana. Next base: position 17,644 of record WAAB01012649.1, read on the forward strand.
AGGCACTAATGATTTCAGCTGCTATAACCACCCATAAAAATGAAGTAGTGCCTCCAGAGCTGTGCAATGTGCCTTCCTCGTGTCCCAACAGATGGGAATTTATGGATTTCCTACCTGCGCATCCATCAGGAGGTGCCTCATCAGCGTCATGGCATTTTTCAGTGTTTCCTTCTCACTGGGCAAAAAGGCGTCTTCATCTTCGTCCAACGTTTTTGACTTGTTGACGATGAAATGGGAGATTTGGTCATTCAAAGAGTGCAGCGACTCCACAGCTGCGGAGACAGAGAAGGAAAGCAGAACGGGAATGAAACAGTGCTAGAGGGAGCCGGCATCGTTTTCTCAGTTTGAGATGAGCTACGGAGCGCAATTTGCTCTTGAAAAGTGCAGCTGGAAATTGGCTCCCATCACCCCCCATGTGGAGAGGGCCCTCAAAGCTGTGAGACAGGCCGGTGACCACCGTAAAGTCAAATACTGCTGGAGAACCACAGCGATAGCAACAGGCCGACATGGTTTAAAGTAACGCCGTGGCATTAATTTTTGGTTCCTTCCATATATCAACTGGATTCAGTTAGAATTGAAAGGCCATGATCTCACTGCTTCCCCACTCAATCCACACACAGTTGATTTCCCCAACGTGGCAAGGTTTTGCGACACCAAAAACCTATTTTTCAATACTAAAAGCAGGACACGACAGACAGGAGGGTTACGAAAGGGTTGGACTCGATGACCCAATGGGTCTCTTCCAATCTGGTGATTCTATGATTCTATGAAAGCATCCAGCTATTGCTATAATGATTAATACCTATAAGTAAGCTATACGTGCATCTATAGGTGACTAATTTAAGGCTTAAGATTACATCTCAGCAGTAAGTAGGACAATATACATGTGGGAACAAGCTGCACAGAAACGTTCTGAAACAGAAGAGTCGCTGGTGACAAATATCACTTTGCATAAATTTGCCCGATATTAGCATTTATAAAATCCAGGAGGAGCTGAAGATCCTTTCTGGTAAGAAGCAAGCCCTAAATGTTTCCCCATAGGATGTGGCAAATCTAAACAGCTGCAAAGAAAGCAAATGGCCCAAGGTCAAACAACAGGTCATCGCTGAAGGGAAGATAAGAAAAAATTAGTCTCCTGACTCCCAGTTCCCTGCTCCCTGTGATGTGCTGAGACCCAGCAGTTCAGACAACACGAAGGGCAGAAGCCAGAAAAATCAGCTTTTTATTAGCAAGGCTAAGAGAGAGCAAGGCTAAGCACTAAACCGCTGCTCGTTTTCTTTCTTCAGTATTACCAGCATTTGAAACACTGTTAATCTTTTAAATTCTCCTTCATAGGGTCAAAATGCAGTTACTTTATGTGGGATTGTGCTCCAGTCGTGCACGTCAGAAACCGGCACCTCCGCGGCTCGCAGAAGTCTCCCAGCGATTTCCCAGGATTTATGATGCTGCAATTCATACAAGCCGTAACGACACGAACTAATGGCAAAATTTATTCCCACCCAACGCAAAGCTCTGCATTTCTACAGATCCGAAAAGATCGCGACGCAATTTGCTTTTAAACCACCGCAAGTTCGGAGTTTTCATTTTTACTGCAGCCTCATTAAATATATGAGGCTCGAATAATTCTCCCGCATATTTTTCTTTCTGCCGGTGGCTCGCGCAGCGAAAGCCTTTGATAAGCTGGCGGCTCAGGGTAACATATCACTGTCACACGCCGAACCGGGCTTCAGCTGTACATACTGCAAATCCTGATTTGCTCAGGCTGCTGGTGAATAAGGCGACGTGTTATTTAGGACTCGCTGACAAACTGATTTTACAAACATGAGGCAATTGAAATATGCTCGACCCAGTTCTGTCCAAAGACAATCTCACCACAAACACGAAGTAGTAAAGATTAGCCAGGAAACATACTCATTAAGGAGCAAATCTCCCTGGAAGAAAAAAAAAAAAGAAATAGAAGAATAAATATGCGTCCAACACACAGGAGCGAAAGAATAGGATCCTCCTTACTGAGAGGGTTTATTTTTGATTTAAAAAAAGAAAATAAAACCTGTGCCTTACAAAGCCTTGGGGAGAGTGTGAGAGGATTTGGAGGATTCCCTTGGTTCAGGGTATTAATGTGCTTCACGGCTAACAGAAAAGGTGTTTGAGGCTCACCTTGATGGATGGGTCCCTTTTAAACCACACCACGAATCCCATTCATGGATCAGGGAGTGTTGGGATAGGACCAGGAGGGGTAGTTTTAAGCTAAAAGAGGGGAGACTGAGATTAGACATCAGGTAGATATTTTTTTCCTGTGAGAGTGACATTTTCTCCTGGCTCAGGTTGCGCAGGCAAGCTGTGGCTGCCCCATCCCTGGAGGTACACAGCACAGTTTATCATATTTATTAGGTGAAAATCTGAGTCTCTGTCTTGGTCACTGCCAGAAGGAGTCTCATGCTCCCACCCCCCCCCCCCCTTCCACCTCAGCAATTACAGAGCCTCAAGGCTGCGTTTTCTTCCCATGTTCTTCTCCCACAATTTACAAATATATTGTTTTTCTCTCCTGCTCTGAGGTTAAACCGGACAAGATCAAGGGCTGTTACTAACACTTCTGTAGGGTCTGGTTCTGTTTTGTTCTGTATGTCCATACCTGGCTTACAGCTGAGCAGAATAAGAAGATGAAGAAGCTTCAGTAAACACCGCCCCCGGCCAAAATGTTTCAGCGCTTCTCACCAGAGCAAGACTTGTTGATAACACATTGACAAAAATCACCTGCACCACTGAACCTCCATAACGGCGTTCACACCATTATAAATTAGGTTCTGTCAGCATTTCTAGGATAGATCTCTGCAAATCAGGCAGAAGGATTCATTCCAGCAGAGTGTGGTACCGATATGATTTTTTTTCCCCCTTCTAATGAAAATGGAAGTGAAGGACTAAAAGTAACACAGAGCTTTTGCCTTCATAGAGAAATTAGCTTTGTTTATTGAAAGGAAGAAGACCAGGGCTTAGCATTCCTCCATTCACAGGCGCATAAGGATTTCTCAACACTATATCGCTTTCCAATAAGAGTTGTACAAAAAATTTTCAATCATTGATCATAAAAATAGTTGGAAGGTACCTCAAAGCCCATCCAGTCCCACCCCTGCCATGGGCAGGGACACCTCCCGCTGGATCAGGGGCTCCAAGCCTCATCCAACCTGATCTTGAACCCCTCCAGGGATGGGGCAGACACCCCTGCTCTGGGCAACCTGGGCCAGGGCCTCCCCACCCTCACAGCAAAACACTTCTCACTAAGATCTCATCTCAATCTCCCCTCTATTCAGCTCAAAGCCGTTCCTCCTTGTCCTATCCCTGCACTCCCAGATCAAGAGCCCCTCCCCAGCTTTCCGGCAGGCCTGGGAGGCTGCTATAAGGTCTCCCCAGAGCTTTGATGGTCTGCAAGCAAAACCTTGTGTCTATTTTGACTACACGCTCATTTTAGTGATGGGTGGGACTTAAATATGTCAAACACTATCGTAGATCACAACCCGGGCTAGGGTTGTGCTCGTAAATCAAACATCTGCTGCTAGTGGGTGTCTCCATGTGAAGCCCGAAGTGTCTCAGAACGATGTTCTGCTGTGGTTTTGGGTGCAATGGAAACCACAGTGAGCTTGCCTGAGCATACATGTAGCATCATGACTTCTCCAATTCACCACGAAGCAGTTGTTTTATAACCATACATCCCCAGACCCACCAAGACTGTAGGTTTTTCGTATACAGCGGGTATGTGGCTGCACACAGGCAGCAGCAAGTTTGATTTTCCGGTCACTCCTAGGCTCCAAGCATCTCTATTAGACACGTCAGTCCTGAAAGCCATCTTCCCGGGGCTAATGCACAAGTATTGATTCAATCCCATCCTTCCTGACCAACAAAGAATTGAGGACAGATCATTTTTTTCATACTCTGAAGTTTTGGCTTAAGCCGTAAGCCCACATCTGCTTTTAGTAACAGGGACGTTATACCAGAGCTGCTCTCCTCAAGCTAACGGCTTCATTCCAGATTTACACTGACTGTGACCAGAAACTGGCTCGTGGAGCAGTTCTCTCAGGCTTTATGATTTTAAAGTCATTCAAACCAAACAAAATTATATTATCCTAACCTCCTTATCTGAAGAAATAGCTCTACATTCTCCAGTGTATCTTCTCTCACCCTTTGGGAAGTTTTGTGTTCTTTAAGCAAGACGTGGCACATTAAGCTCGCAGGGACAAATGCTTCTCTCATTTGTAATTCTCTGGGTTTAGAGAGATGCCAGAGAAATCAGAAGGCACATTTTCTAGTAAGAATGCAGAAAAAGCAGATCGGTATTTGACTGGCATTGATTTTTATAAGCGTCTGCCTTGCTGCTATGTTTAAACTCTGTGTAACAAAACACATCTTTTTTCCATGCAGACAATGGAAACTGTATTTGAAAATAAAATCATCTGAGTCTTCATCGTGAAAGTAAAATATGGATTTCAGAATCTCCAGCTTACACACAAAGCGAAAACAGGGCAAACCTTAAAGACCAAACAGGTTTTGACACTGGTTTTCTGGATCTCCTGTATCAGTCTGTAACACAACATCCGAAGGGCCCTTCCCGTTAGCAGGAGGTATTTGATATTTCTCATTTAATCAAGAGGAATTTTCTTCATTGTGCCCACTGAAAATCCAAGAAGGGTAATGACACAAACCATCCATCTCTCTCAGCCCTAACGCCTACACATCTCTGCTGAGTGGCACGGCATTAAACCGAGCAATTTATTTATACTATATATCTTTTTAGAAAAATAGCATGGACCTTAGATATAAACACAGGTATACTTAGATTAAAAGGTACTTTTTGACTGGGGAGAAGAGGAGAAGCAAGGCAAAGAAAAAACAATTTTCCTCTCCTGTATCTCTTGGCATCAGCTTGATAAGGCATCAGTAATGTGGCAAGGGAGACAATCAGCTAAGTGAAAGTTACAGCTATCAGAGCCCTGGCGGCTTCTCAGTTTTTCCTGTCCCAGTTTCACCGTTTTCTCACTGCAAGGAACAGTTTCCAGAAGGAAAAATACCATAACAATCCTCCATTAGGGCTTTGACATCACCTACGAGAAGAGAGGAAATGATGCATTACAGAAGCGGAGCTTTTCACTGGTGTTATCAGAGAGGAGGTGCCACCTAGGACTGGTTTTTCCTTCAGGTGAGGACTGTTTGCCCTCCCCCAGAAGCAAGAATAGGACAACAAAGTTGGTGTTTTGCAGGGCGCTACTGGATGTGAATCATCAGAGCCTGAAGGACGTGGAGGGAAGAAAGGAAATTGCTTTCTGTCAAAGACGAAGGAAAAATACACTCGTGCCAAAGCCCACTTCAAGGAAGAGGCTGAAGCAATAAAGTTGTTTCTGGAGACCCCGTTTTGCACACTCCAGCTACTGCCCAGATGAGTGCAAAACAAAATAAACTGTAGATAATATATCCTGAGATCTACTGACAAAAGCCAGCGGAGTCTAAAATTAATTCTCACTAGCAGGAGTGACCAAATGAAAGAGGATGGACGAGATCATAATTTTATCAAGGGACGTGGCATCAGGGTTTCTGGGCTCATCAGCTGCTGCAAAAAAAAAGGTGATGTTTAAGTTGGGCTTCTCTGTAAGAAGTCAGCACTTGCCACCATGACTGGATGTTTGCTCCCGTGGAGAGAAAAGCCAAAAAGACACTCTGTGTGCACAGAGCCTTTCAAAATCCATCCAGGCCAAGTATGGAGCAGTCTTTGGAACTCCGAGCTGCCAGGGAGATGTTGCCTGCACTAATGAGTGTTTCTGATTACCCAGCAAAAGGTAATGAGGTGAGTGGGCATATTGTGCAATTCATTATCACTTAATATTATCAAACAACTTCTCGAATAACACCTACGGGTAATGTTTTTGCAGAGAGGAGAGAAAAAAATTGTAGAATCACAGAATGCTTTGGGTTGGAAGGGACCTTTACAGGTTATATAGTCCAACCCCCACATATACAAAATATTCCAAGTGCTTCAGGCCTCTCCTTTATGACTTCTCTCCAATTTATCTGCACTGTCCCACCAGAGCCAGCCGCAAGTCTCTGTAACTCGGAGGCTCCCCAAAACACCTCGCTGCCTTTCAGCAGAGGATTTCAGTGTCTCCCACATTATAAGTTCCAGTCGTTGTAGAGCAGTTAAAACCAATTTGTTCAGATGGTTGACTAAATTGATTAAATTTTTCTTTTAATAATGAAATAATAACTTTCTGTGCAACTTCCGTCCTAAGAATAATGAACCCACTCGCATGGAGGATGCTCTCCAAATGCAAAAACTTGTCACTGAAACTGTAAAAAGGTTGTGAGGTTTCATTCCCCCAGCCATTTGGTCACAACCCTGTTGAGTTCATAGAACCATAGAAGCCCAGAGGTTCTGGGAGAGGCTGAGGGACCTGGGGCTGTTTAGTCTGGAGAAGAGGAGGCTGAGGTGAGACCTCATTGCTCCCTGCAGCTCCTGGAGAGGAGTTTGGGGTGAGGTGGGTGCTGGGCTCTTCCACCAAGTAACAGGGGACAGGACTAGAAGAAATGGCCTTGAGTTGCAATAGGTGAGCATTAGATTGGATATGAGGAAAAGCTTCTCTGCTAAACGAGTGGTGAAGCCCTGGCAGAGGCTGCCCAGGGCAGTGATGGAGTCTCCATCCCTGGAGGGGTTAAAAAAAAGGTATACGCATGGCACTTTGGGATATTGTTTAGTAGGCACAGTGGTGCTGGGCTGACAGTTGGAAGGGGTGATCTTGGAGGTCTTTTCTGACCTTAATGATTCTATGATTTACTTGTGCTGTTCACACAAGACAATCTTACACTCCGACCTACCTGCAGAAACATTGGGAAGACCTAGATCTGAAATGCTCCTTTTCTTTTTCTTCCCCTGCTAATGGTAAGAAGAGACCTATAGCTTTTTCCTTTGTGGTCTCTAACTTGTTTCAAAGGAGGCATTCAATGAGCCCCTCACAGGAATAATTTACCACACCATTAACTGAAGAAAAAATATCTGGTGTCTGCATTAGGGGCTCAATCACCTTTCAGAGGAACACTGTGAAGAACTCATTACAGTAATTACTAACGAGCTGGCCTCTTTGGGCTGGAAATGTTTTGTGCGTAACTGGCAAAGAGCTTCCCAGATGCAACAGAAAGCCACCAGACCAAGAAATGGCCCCGTAGTAGCGGAGGAAAACATGTTCAGAAATGAAGCTGGTCAGTTTTTCGGCTTCTTAGTTTCCCCTTACAAATCTGACCTTTTGGGAAATGAAAAAAAAATGACATCAAGAAGTGCAGCTTGAGTGGAGTCGGGGCAGCTCTTTAACAATCGAAGTTTTCCATTGACGCTTTTCTACTATTGTAGTTAAAAATCTCAATTTTAAGCTGTCCATAAAAATATGGATGTTTCGAATCCAGCTACAGTGACATAAAGTTGGTATTTTCTCATGAGATCCCCCTTCCATTGGCAAGCACCTATTCTAGGAGACAGCAGAAAAAGGACAGGAGCTTCAGAACCCTGCTGCAAGGACAGATGTCCGTGTTGTCCTTGGGGAAACCATCTGTTGCTCAGAAACTCCAGAGGTTATATATCCAGGATAGTCCTGCTCTGAGCAAGTTAAAAAGAGCTGTTGTATTTTACTCTGACTTTCTGGGGTTCTATCAGCCCTTTGGAAAGGAATTCCTAATCAAGAGCCCCTCCCCAGCTTTCCACCACTGGGTTTATGCTTATGACAGGGAGACTGAGTCAGAGCACAGAATAAAACAGTCGGTGACGGGGTCCTGCTGCTTTCAGCACTACCTTGAGCCAAAAACGCCTGCAACTCCTCCAGCAAAATGGACTCTAATCTTTGACAGCTGGACTATTGTTGTTTACAAAAGCATTTTAGATGCTTGATTTCCCAGAGAGCTCCAAACTTTCAGGCCAGGAACAATGTCAAACTTTGAGAAACAGAGGAGGCAGGATGCCAAATCAGTAAATCGAATGTTTGCAACAGAAACTCCATTTAAATTTGCCAAGAACCAAAAAAAAAAGCCTTTCCAAAGACAGACAAGGCAGGGTGGCACCCAGCTTTACAGCTCCTGCTTTCCTGGTTCTATTGGGTAATCACTTATTTGTCGTCTCTTTAGCTATTACATTACATAAACAATAGCTACTTTATTCAGAGAAAAAGGAAGCGAACAACAAAATTTACATTTGCCAACACAAAGACAGCGTGAGGTAGATATCCAGCTGCTACAAACTGATTTCAGAGGAGAGATGCTCATATGTGCTCGCATACAGCCACTGGTGCCGTGTTGCTGGGCTTTGGATGGAGAGCAGGAGTTCCCACTTCACTCAAAATTAGCCCCACGACTTTGGATGGGTCACCTAAGCCCTCGGTGCTTCAGCTTCCATCTGTAAATACAAATTCCGTAGCCCACAGAAACCTCATAAACTGCAAATACGAGATGCCACCACGGGCAAGGGACTCATTTGGCTTTTCCCCGTTATTCAGCTACAAATTAGGAACCGTTCCGGTTTAACAAGCAGCTCCCGGTGCAAACAGGATGATCCATCTCCTCAGTGTCAAAGGTGGAAGAAAACACTTCCTGCAGGGACATTAATGCATCTCATGCTTTTCTGAGTTTTGAATGAACTGAAACTATTAGAAGACAACCGAGTATGATTTGTTTCCCACCAAACATCTGGAAGGCCATGAAGCAGAGTTAGGTGAGTGTTGAGAGACTTATGAACATTGTCTTGCCAACATTTTGGGGTTGCAAGGGTCAGAGAGGGTCACCAGAAATTCTGAATCTGACTTAAGACACAAGGTATAAAATTTAAACAAACTGGCTTTCTTCACGTCAGCTCTTGAGACTTTGGTATCCCTTTCAGAACAAACCGTACTTCTCTTAACCAGAAGGGTTGGAAATCTTAAAAACAAACAAACAAAAAAACCCAACCCCACAACAAAATGCAAAACCAAACCCAACAGATTTGCTACATAAGTTAAACGCCAACAATTACGAGACTTGCAATAAAACCATGAAAACTGGCAAGTTGCAAACGTCTTCTAAAATGTGTCTATATTTGATGGTAGCTGGAAAGAAGGGAGATGGAAAATAATGCTAAAGCACAAATCTTGAGGGAGGGTAGATCTAAACTGGATATAAGGAAGAAATATTTTCCAGTGAGGATGGGGAGGTCATGGCACAGGTTGCCCAGAGCAGGGGTGGCTGCCCCATCCCTGGAGGGGTTCAAGGCCAGGTTGGATGGGGCTTGGAGCCACTGATCCAGTGGGAGGTGTCCCTGCCNTGGAAATCTTAAAAACAAACAAACAAAAAAACCCAACCCCACAACAAAATGCAAAACCAAACCCAACAGATTTGCTACATAAGTTAAACGCCAACAATTACGAGACTTGCAATAAAACCATGAAAACTGGCAAGTTGCAAACGTCTTCTAAAATGTGTCTATATTTGATGGTAGCTGGAAAGAAGGGAGATGGAAAATAATGCTAAAGCACAAATCTTGAGGGAGGGTAGATCTAAACTGGATATAAGGAAGAAATATTTTCCAGTGAGGATGGGGAGGTCATGGCACAGGTTGCCCAGAGCAGGGGTGGCTGCCCCATCCCTGGAGGGGTTCAAGGCCAGGTTGGATGGGGCTTGGAGCCACTGATCCAGTGGGAGGTGTCCCTGCCTGTGGCAAGGGGTTGGACTAGATGACCTGTAAGGTTCCCTTCCAACCCAAAGCATTCTATGAATTTAAATTTCCTTGGGAGGCACCTTCTTGAGCCTCTCTGCTACTTAAACCCACAAGATGTGACACTAAGAAAACGCCGGGCTTAGCAATAAACAACCCTACATTGGCAGAGCATTATAAAAGCTAAAATTCAAACACTGGAAGCGCACAGGTTGATAAACCCCCGTTGAGTACAGCAGATCAGAGGGTCAAGTTTTATCAAGCACTCACACAAAACCAGCTGTCGCAGAGAGCCTGGGAGGGGATTTGGTTCCCGCTGCAGATAAAGGTAACGCTGAGGACCACACCAGCTGCTACATCTGCACCGATACTGCCAGTGCAGCCACATGCTGTCAGTTCCTGCCTGTTAATTATTTTACTGCTGCACTTCCTTCTCATCTAAGACCCATTAATCCGCAGTGTGCAGAAGTAGCATTTCCTTGTTTCGTGGGCTGAGAAATCCAGACCTTTTTTTTTATTCATTTAAACCATTCATGCGAGAATGTGATCTGTGGATGTACAACACCACGGATATCGTGGCTTATTTGTAATTTACACCATTTTGATATTACTGTGTCAAATCACTGCCCAATTCTGATTTGTACCATTACATTGAACATCGGGAACCCTATTTATGCGGAATAAAAGTAAGCGTCTAGAAATACATTCGTGCAATCGCAGCTGAAATGAGACTACATTCAGCATTTAATAACCCTGAGATGATTGCATCTTTGGAGCAAAAGCTTTGCATTCAAGACACTTCTTCGGGGTGTCGTTTATTTTTATGGGCACGGAACTGAATAAACTCCTCCTAAAATAAAGCAGATATTTCAAACCAGTATTTAAATTTGTTATTTCTGTTAACTATGTCTATAAAATGCAGCAAGAGAATATTCTTTGTAAAGAATACAATCCTGTGATCAACTACATCTGCATCCACGTCTTCCAACTTTACTTTCCCTACAAGTGGTTTGAGCTGAAAGAGGGGAGATTGGGATGAGATCTTAGTGAGAAATATTTTCCTATGAGGGTGGAAAGGCTGAGGTTGCTCAGAGCAGTGGTGGCTGCCCCATTCCCTGGAGGGGTTCAAGGCCAGGCTGGATGGGGCTTGGAGCCCCTGATCCAGTGGGAGGTGTCCCTGCCCATGGCAGGGGATGGAACTGGATGGGCTTTAAGGTCCCTTCCAACCCAAACTGTTCTATGATTCAGCACATTAGGTGCTGACTTCACCCCGACTTCATAAGAAATAGAGTAAATTAACCTCTTGCACTGCGTGGCCTTATCTCACCCTCCCTGTCTTCTAAGAAACCTTTAAGCATGACACTAAAATGAGTTTACGGAGCTATATTATGATTTTCCTCTCGTTCTGTCTTTTTGGTCATAATTAACAGGGACACTTTCTATCAATCAAGTGTCAAAATGAAGCGCTTTCCCTTCATCCGTCAAAATGCTTACACCGAGGAGAATGGCTGCTCCCTCAGGCAGCTGCCAGGGGAAAACGCAGAGTGATGGGCTGGGTTATTAGGAGTGTGAATTAACTTTTAATGTTAATGTTGTTGTTTAAGCATGTTCGGGAGCCTAAGGAAGATGAAAGGCTCTCAAACTTGAAGCCATTCTCGCTGCCAGCCAAAAGAGGTTTCCTGCACAGGGAAAGACATAGAATCATAGAATCATAGAATCACCAGGTTGGAAGAGACCCATCGGATCATTGAGTCCAACCATGGGAGCTAAAGCTGCTTGGTATCCAAAAACTGGGGCTGCAGGATGCATCGATTGGCTCCAGGGGTTTTGCAAAGAAGATGGGCTATCAGGACAGAGTGGATATGGCAGCAATTAACTGTGCTTCTAGGTCTCTTACTTTGAGGTATCTCCCACCTGTCAAGGACTAGGCACTCAGAATCGCTGCCTTCCGTGAGCTGCACCCTCAGGAGGACTTAAACTCCATCCTCAAAAGCAAGTTAGATGCCAAAATGCCACAGTTACTCTAAGACTCAGGAGCCAGAGAACCGTGGGCGTGTTTGAAAATTAAATGAGTTTCTGAGTCACTTCGAGGGTTTTGAACGCTTTAATCAAAACCTTCTCTATTTACCTAGCATTCTGTGCTATGGAGGAGAGGAAAGTGTTTTCATTTCCCTCCTGTTCTGCTGTTGTTCTGGTTTTACCTGCTTCACACACATCGCAATGATCTCATCTCTCCAAGCGCCCGCTTGGACTTGGCACAGGAATGAGACCGATGGAAGATCCCAGTCTTTCCAAGCCTGCAAAACGCGGCTTCCCCAGTTTCATACTGGTGACAGTTACTCCTCTCGTCCTTTATTAAAGTTTAATTTCATTGCCTTGCCAAGCAATCTCGCTGCAAGGGCTACAGATGAAAGCGAGGAAAGGAGGTTAATACAATACATGTTATCCCTGTCTACAGGGATATTTGTTCTTACCTTCTTCTTTTATCGCTGAAATAAATGCCACCCGTGAATGTTTACAAACGCAGCATGAGTCAATTAGGTATTAAATGTGGGCTTGGCCGTGAAGTCAAGGTTCAAAGCTACATCACAAAATCTAGGGAAGCCAAAACAAAGGGAGCGCTGTTTTCTGCAGTCAGGGAAATTCAGAAACAAATGTTTCTCCCACAGGTCATCAACAAGAAAAATGTACTTGAACTTGTCCATGAGGCTTTACCACGTGAAAACAGTTATGAGGTGCTCCCTCCCTACTGAAAATCCCAACGGAGGTGAAGGCACCTTAGCAGGAGCATCTAGAAAACCTAACAAATAAAACAGCAATTCCAACTGATATAAACATTTAAATACTATGTAAATAGCACTGAACATTCTACTTAGTCTTTTTTTGATGGCAACGTCATAATTTTGACAAATGATCATGCTCAGGTAGAATGGAAACGACATAACTGAGAAGAAATGGAAAGTGACCGTGATATTCTGTTAAAATGCCATCCTGAACACAAGCCGATGCTTCAACATCATCGGGATTTGCGTGTTTTCTAAATGAAACCTCACAACTGACATGCTTTTTTTTCAAGATTAGTGGTTTTTTTCAGTGAAAGAAAAATCTCATAGAATCATAGAGTTGTTTGAGTTGGAAAGGACCTTAAAGCCCACCTCCCATAAAGGGAGAGAAAAACAAGAAACCATCCCCTGGAAAGCTCCAGCTGCATAGAGGCCGCCTCTACTCTCTCCAGAGTTAACTGCAAGGTCTTTGGTGGACTTCACCTTTATCCATGTTAGCATAAGATCAAGTGATGTGTCTCCCCACCTCATTGCTTCTTCTCAACATCTTGCACTGGTTTCAGGCTCAGGGGCAAAGCGCTGGGTTCCAGGCACTCACGGGGCTGCTCTGCCAGTGTGGACAAGGTAAAAGCACTGGGAAAACCTACTCTAAAAAAGACTCCTGGTCTTTTGAAACCCTCTCCTCTTGTCCTCCAGCATTTTCCTTCCACCCAACTATTAGAAATTACGGTCAGTAAGGGAGACCTGGAGGAACGATGTTGTTTGCACATCCAGAGCACAGACTGGGACAAAACTCATCCCTTCAAATGAAGCCTCACGCAGCCTATAAGGACTCAGTACAGGTTTTCTGGGCTCCCCCATACAACTCTCAGACCAACAGACCCTGGGGGCTCAAGGAAATTCCCACAGCAGAGGCCTCCGATTTCATTCCCATGGATTTCTGCATTCCATTAAAACAAAACCAACCCAGAATTATTTTCTGCCTCCCCGCCAAGGCAACATTCCCTCACCTGAATGGCTGTCTCCGCTCTTCTTTTCAGATTTGCCATGGCAACAAGGAAACTGCATATTACCAGTGTAAAACGGGTCGGTTACGCTTTCAGATTGTCCTTCTCTCTCTCTAGCCGGGTTACGACATCTCCTAGCTACAAGACGCACAAGACCAGCAACACTCTCACTGCTGGCAAAATCCCAGTAAATCCCAGGCAGTAAACTCGACAGCAGCTGCGGGCACGTGCAAAGGGCAGGCAGGAGTGTCATGACTTCAGAAACCAAGAGGTGAAGTGGTTAGAAAACAGGGGGCAGAGGTTTCCCATTTTATTTTGTTGTGCGCACTGCAGGGGTGAGCTGGGCAAGCTGTGAGCTGAGCACACCCTCCTCTGGACGAGCCGGGGAGGCTGAAACAGGAGCGTTTCCATCAGAGAGGAGCTCGCCAAACTGCGAAAGGACATTACAGAGGCAAGCCAGGGTCTCTTAGCAACAGCATCGCAGGCAGGTCCATTAACTCCAAATTCCTCAGCAAGTAAATCCTAACCTAGGAAAACCTTCAGACGCCTATTGACAGCATGAGCTATAAAGCATGCGTTTTGTCCAGTCTGAGAAAGGAGGAAAGAAAAGATAGCTATTAAATTCATAGAATCATAGAACCATCAGGTTGGAAGAGACCCACTGGATCATCGAGTCCAACCATTCCCATCAATCACTAACCCATGTCCCTTAGCACCTCATCCACCCATCCCTTAAACCCCTCCAGGGAAGGTGACTCAACCCCCTCCCTGGGCAGCCTCTGACACTGCCCAATCACCCTCCCCATGAAATATTTTTTCCTAATGTCCAGCCTGGACGTCCCCTGGTGGAGCTTGAGGCCATTCCCTCTCGTCCTGTCCCCTGTCCCTTGGGAGAAGAACAAAGAACAGAAATTATTTGCATTTTGGGGAGGATTCTTCGGACAGGTTAGAGTTGTTGGACGTGCAGCTGGCTCATAATTGGGTTATGGTGAGCTGCCAAGGTGGGTATCAACCAAAGCCTCAGCTGGAGAGGCTACTTCTGCAGTTCTGCAAGAGGATTGGCTTTGGTCAAGACGACAACTGAAACGCAGCTCACGAAGCAAAACAAAAATGCATAGAAAGATTCAGAGGGCAAGAAGCGATTCACATGTTACAGCAGCTCGATTTTCTCCTTGCAAAGTGCTTTGTATTTGTGGGGCTCTGTTGGCTCATTTTGCTGGCGTCGCTCCTGATTTACTGGTGGCAGAGAGCGCAGAACAGCAGCGAGACCAGGAGAGGTGGCCAGCAGGCTCCTCCTCTTCGCTTTAGCCACCATTTGCAATATTTCTCTTCCGATTGCAGCCGACAGCAACTGTGACTTTATTTCACCCCCAAGTATCTCTTTATTTCATCAGAGCCCATTTCTTGGAGACTCACAATGGTTTGAACGGCTCCGCTTCGGCTTTGGAAAGCTACGTCTTAAACGCAGCTGAGCACAGGCTGCAAATGCCATCGTGTGAATCAAAGCGTGCGTTTTAACCACATTTCAAAAAAATGATTTTAAGACACTCTCAGAGAGGTGGGAGACGGATGCTGTTTGAAGCGTCACAGTGTTCGAACGCTGCGCTTACACACAGAGCACAAACACACCCAGGTTACCTGTACGCAGTATTTTAAACATTTCTTTTTCACAGTCTATACAAACCACCCGTCCCTCATGTTTCTTATTAAAAGGGCCCCTCCGCTGCTGATCATGAAGTTATCATCAGAGGTTGTGCCATTAACGTGAGCGGGAGGCAAGAGAAGCACATTTATAGGCTCTATCAGAGCACTGCAAAGTTCCCCGGCTTGAAAAGGTCACCTCATTTGAGATTGTCTATTTGCATAAATTTTCAGCTGTAAACCCTTGCTCTTCGTCTGATACAAATTGGAAACCTGTACGAGATGTAGTTCTCAGGCCGAGTGCCACACAGACAACTGCTTTTATACCGAGACAAACAAAACCACCTTCTAAATTTCTGTCTACTGCGGGTTTGATTCATTTTACTGTATTAATACCTTCAACGTAAATAGCTTAAAATTACACACTAAAACGCATCCATCGATACTCTGACAAGAATAAAGCATAGATTTAAATCTATGAAATAATAAACAGAATAGAAGTAACCATGGTCAAGGAGCAATTTTCTTGCCCGATCCACAGCACCATCTGCCTAAAGTCTATTTAGGTGCCAATTACGGGGCTGCTGGATTCACCTAATCATTTCTTCAGCTGCGGATCAAATCCACCCAAGCCCTTCGTGGTTTGTCTGAGGAGTCAGGATGATAAACTCTGTAATAATGCCAACTGATAGCACGCGCTGAACTAGAGAGGCGAAGAGATACCGGTTTCTTTAATGAAAAGAACATGAGGTTTATCATGTTTTCGCTATTAAACTCAGATGAGATTAGGCTAATGAAAAGCAAAAGCCCCTTCCCTCCCCCCCCAGAATTGCTCCTCAGCCTTGGAAATGTTTGCAGTAAAAGGAATATCAGGTACCTCCTTGCAGTTTTATCTCCTTGTAGCTTTTCCTCCTCGTGTGACATGTCACAGAGCACCCACCACCACCCAAAAATAACAATTAGGTGTTAGACCTCCATTTTCTGGCTTTTATTTATATTTTAAATGAACTAAATGAGTAGCTACACATATACGGCTCTTTCTGCCACATCTTAAACCCTCAAATAGCTCCTGTCCAGAAAGGAGCCTTCATTAGCGCACATTTCCATACCAAGAAGTATGTGAGGTTAAAGTTCTCCCTGGAAAAGGAAGGGATCTCAAGCTGTTAATATGTCATTATGTTTCTGTTCATTAGCATCTCTGGAAGCTGACAAATATGTTTTTAATGACTTTTTTTTTTTTTTCCCCTGACTGTAGTGCTAATAAGGTCTAAAAGTCTTGTTCGGAAACTATGCACCACACCACAGCTCGTGCCTTGCCGCAGTGTTAATGGGAAAATCCTCTCACAAATGCAAAATATACAAAGTATTTACTGGTGCAAAGAGTCAACGTGTTAACATAAAACTTTCCACAACCTATTTAGTCAAGACTCATTTAGTCAAGACTCACTGAAAGGAGGTTGTAGAGAGGAGGGAGCTGGGCTCTTCTCCCAAGTGACAGGGGACAGGACGAGGGGGAATGGGCTCAAGCTCCACCAGCTTATGTTTATATATATAGCATCATAGAATGTCCTGAGTTGGAAGGGACCCACAAGGACCATCGAGTCCAACTCCTGTCCCTGCACAGGACACCCCAACATTCACACCGTGGGGTTGAGGGTGTTGTCCAAATGCTTCTGGACTATTGTCAGGTTTGGCACCGTGACTGCTTCCCTGGGAGCTGTTCCAGGGCTCCACCA
This sequence comes from Piaya cayana, assembly GCA_013389865.1. Taxonomy (NCBI): domain Eukaryota; kingdom Metazoa; phylum Chordata; class Aves; order Cuculiformes; family Coccyzidae; genus Piaya; species Piaya cayana. The sequence goes on from WAAB01012649.1 coordinate 34,517, forward strand.
CCCTCTGGGGGAAGAATCTGTTTCTAATATCCAAGCTAACTGTCCCCTGGCATCTTCCTGCCATTCCCTCAAGTCCAGAAAGACGAGATCAGCGTCTCCTCCTCACCTTGTGAGGAAACTCTAGACTGCGATGAAGTCTCCCCTCAGTCTCCTCTTCTCCAGGTGGAACAGCCCAAGTGGCTATAGCCATTCCTCATACAACTAATATAAACATATATAGGTAAAACAGGTAAACATATATAGGTAAACATATATAGGTAAACATATATAGGTAAAATAGCTGTACTAGCTGCAGTATTAATCCCCACTTGGGGCAGAATTCAGTATAAAGTAATTCTACTTAGTATTTATCCTGCATCAGTTGCAAAAGAAACAATTAAATAGAGTGTTTCAAAGGCATCTGACCAAACACCGTGCCTCCCCTTGCTGTTTCTCTGGCAAATCAACGAGCTTGGAATCGAAAGAAATCTCTTTGTATAGTTTGGCAGTTTCACAATTTGTGTAGTTAGCACTTTGATAATTGAAGAGCCATTTTCAAGCAGGAAAGGCTCGTGTCAATGCAGCACAGTTTCTAGAAGACAGATGTTAGCACAACATCCAACCCAATCAGGAACGACACTCTTCTGCTATTCGGTTCTGCTTACTGAAGTTATTTATCTCCAATCGTTATGTTTCGCAAAATGCTGTAAGATGGGAACGTTTGCCTGTAATATCAGTAAAGGAAAAGAATGAACACACAACTTTCCCCACCTCCAGGCCGTTTAAGCAAGTGCTTATTTTAATTTTTTTCCTAAGCAGAGCATTTGAAAGCACGTCTAAGCGTTTTGCTGAAGTGGGGTTTTGGATAGCAATAAATGAATCATTACAAGGACAAATTATCCAGACTGGGTCATAATTGACCGCGTTATGCAAACTCCAAATGTGAAGTAGGGAAACAGCAAGTGACTCATTCAGTGATAACAGGGAAGGGACTGATTGCTGCAAATGAGCACAACGGCAAATGTGGAGTTATTCAGAACGCGATTTGAAGAGTTCACGGCTCTCACTGACCTCGTATGAGGTCTTAAAAAAAGCTTGAGGAAAACTAAGAAAAGAAAAGATCAGGCTGCTCAAACCCCCATCTGACCTGGACTTGAACCCCTCCAGGGATGAGGCAGCCACCACTGCTCTGGGCAACCTGGGCCAGGGTCTCACCACCCTCTCAGCAAGGATGATTTGGATGAAGCCCATGGTCCTCAAACACACGTCGCCAGTGCAATTTGGATACAGCACTTAAGCCAGGGAATACACATTAAACCATGGCACAGTTATATTTATTTAGAGCTGAAAGCTGCAGGCAGGTAGGAATAATGATGATTATTATAAAATCTAATAAAAACAAACCCTCCTTTCTTAACAAATGCGCTCCTGTGGGGAATGCTCTGTCCTACACATCTTTAAAGTACCCATCACTTTGGAAACAAAAGGTAAAAATATAAGTCAGAAGTGGAGATGCCTCTTATGCCAGATATTTCCATAGTCTAAATTATCATA
>WAAB01012650.1:0-13223 GCA_013389865.1 Piaya cayana
AACAGGAAAACAAAACAAACAAGCTGTCTTGAAGGATTATTACCTGTATAATAGGGCAGTCCAAGGGTGATTACAAGAAAACCTTCAAAACAAGCCTTCTCCAGTGTGTGACAAGGAACTTAGCAAGATTGTTAGAGATCTGGATTTGAGTAGTACACATTAATAGATTCCAATGATTTCTCCTAAACAGCTGGTTTCTCATCACGCTAACAGCTATACCATGCTATGTCCCAAGTGACAGGGGACAGGACAAGAGGGAAGGGCCTCAAGCTCTGCCAGGGGAGGTTTAGGCTGGACATTAGGAAAATTTTTTCCATGGAAATGGTCATTGGACAGAGGCTGCGCAGGGAGGGGGTTGATTCACCTTCGCTGGAGATGTTTAAGGGATGGGTGGATGAGGTGCTAAGGGACATGGTTTAGTGATTGATAGGAATGGTTGGACTTAATGATCCAGTGTGTCTTTTCTGACCTGGTGATTCTATGATTATAAGATCACTGCAATTTTTTTCCTTTCTAAAAAAAATCTATTTAATTCAACTATATGAGGAAATACTGGCATTTGGGGTGAAATGCTATGATAACTTACCGGGTTTTATTCCTCATACCAATCATAGAATCATGTAATCATTTCGTTTGAAAAGACCTTTGAGATCATCAAGTCCAAACGCACCAGTTCACTGCCAAAACATGTCTCTGAGCACATCATCTACACATCAATACCTCCAGGGATGATGACTCCACCACACCCCTGGACAGCCTCTTCCGGTGCCTGAGAACCCTTTCAGGTAAGAAATTTTTCTTCATATCCAATTTGAACCTCCCCTGGTGCAACTTGAGGACATTTCCTCTTATCCTATCACTTCCCCCTTGGGAGAAGAGTCCAATACCTGTCTTACTGCAAACTCTTCAGGTAGATGTAGACAGTGACAAAATCTCCCCTCAACCTCCTCTTCTGTAGGCTAAACAACTCCAGTTCCCTCACCTGCTTCTCATAAGACTTGTGCTTCAGCACCTTCACTAACTTCATTGCCCTTGTCCAGACATGCTCCAGTTCCCCATATCCTTCTTGTAATGAGGGGGCCAAAACCAAACACAGGATTCTAAATAATTATCACTTTGCGGAGACTTGAAACTCTCTCTATCCAACAGCAAATTTGTCATAAACCATGAGAACCACACAAACAGATGGGATTTTACATTCCCTTCCTTCATTCTGCACCATGTCACAGTGAAGTCCATCTACTCCTGTGGGTTTGGATTGTGCCCTTTATGCCCTTTTTCATCTAAGCATTCCTTTTCAAAATGCAGCCTCCTACAGTCTGAACAGGTGCTCTATGATTCCTACATCTGCTTCTAGATCTGAAGTGCTACGAACTTAGGCAGCCCAGTTCTGGGAGTGGCATTTATTTTTATGCCCCACAGACTTAGGACACCAAAGGTTTTATACCCTGAACAGAGTAATTCACTCTGTAAAGGAATGAATCATTACTCTGGCTTCTCAATACTTTCCATAAAATTTATTTTTGTTTTTGACAAACATGTTTTATGGACAACTGTAAAATATCTACGGGCAGCAGCTACAGAGCTTGCAACAGCAAAGAATTAAGTCACTACTACCTCTGGAGTGCTAATGAGGTAAAATTGTGCTGAATGTTCATACTTTGGTTGAAATACACATATTATGCTTGCTACAGGTGCACAATGCTAATTTGCTTTTTGGTGCACAATGCTAATTTGCTTTTTGGGGCAAACTGTGCTCAATTTGCATAATTTTAACATCCTGAAACCTGCAAACATCAGGAAAATCTGTGTGTTTCTCTGCCTGTAGCATTAAGTCATTAAATGCCTAAGAATCAATATAAGCTCTCAGAACCAGGAGGGAAGCCCTACTGGAGTCCTGTGTTAGCTAAATTATAGGATCAAAGCCTTGAGGTATACTAGCCCAGGCCTTTTGTATACAACCAACACAACCATGGTAATTTTACAGTCTGCAGGACCAAAACTACATTTTCTGACCCTGCAATACTTTAGAATTGGCTATTACTGATGATCCATCCACTTGAAAGACATTGCTGTAAGCTCATCTGATAAATCCAGAAGTCAAGCTAAGCCATATCTTTTAGGCAAGTGATGGGAGTAATTTCTAAATTCCAATTAGCTTTAGAAATAATTGAACGTGATTCTGCCTATAAATATTTGAAAGCATGGTATTTTTTATTACTTCATCTTTTTATCATTTGTTAAGTTAAATGCTTCTATGTATGCTGAAGTTAGTTGCAATAAGCATCATAAGTAGATGAATGATGTTCAAGGATGGGGCTTCGAGCAACCTGATCCTGTGGCATATGTCCTTGCCCAGGGCAGGGGCTTGGAACTAGACGATCTTTAAGGTCTCTTCCAACTCAAACCGTTCTATGGCTCTATGAAGACGCCTTTCCAACAGCCCCTAAAGATCAAGGAGTCTATGCCTCTCACTACAAGAAAGACACTTCTGGAGCATCTCCAGAGGAGGGCAATGAAGCTGGTGAAGGGTCTGGAGAACAAGTCTAATAAGGAGCAGTTAAGGGAACTGGGATTGTTTAGCCTGAAGAATAGAAGGCTGAGGGTAGACCTCACTGCTCTCTATATCTACTTGAAAAGAGGTTGTAGTGAGATTGGTGTTGGTCTGTTCTCCCTAGTAACAAGTGATAGGATGAGAGGAAATGGACCCAAGTTGCACCAGGAAAGGTTTAGNACAGTGGTCTTGGGCTGATGGTTGGACTTGATGTTCCTAGGGGTCTTTTCCAACCTCAATGATTCTATGATTCTATGAAACACTCAAACTGTTAGGAAGCAATGACAACATTAAGGACTGTCACACAGACTCTGGGGACTAAACAAACAAACAAACAAACCTGAATAAAGCTTTTAAACTAATAATAATCAATACTGCAAATTCTGTAAAAGCAACTCTCCCTTCCCTTAGTGAAAGGGATTTGAACCAGGCAATCCAACAATAAAGCCACCCTGAATTGTAAAAACACTAGCCATCTGGCACACTGCAGTATTCCCTTAGTGAATCTCTTCTGCAGGTGCATCATTTCTGGTTTAAACACTGATGATTTCAACTACCTATCTGCAGATTCACACCACAAAGATTCCTCTACTTTGATGCCTTAGTAATTTTCACCAACATTAACAATTATAGCAATTTTTGAATCAGAGTATAACTTCTGATTACTAGGAAATTATACCCTTATGAAAAGTAATATATTTTTAGTATACTTGGCACACTTTTAGTACAGCTAAGTATCTGTAGAATACTTGAATTATAGCAAGTATACTCATTTTTCATAAGTGTAGAGTGACACATTATAAAACAAATTATTATAATCAGAGATTTTCTTGAAGCTATCAAAGGGCTTGATTCAAAATGGGACAAGTTCTTCCTAGTCCTCTCAGCCCACATTAGCAGTTATTGGGAGCTGAGGGCACTCAGCACCTTCAAAGGAAGTTCCCATATAAGACCCAATCCTGTGGCTGTGCAAGATGCAATTTCTTTGATTGCTTCTACTAATTTGCATACTCCATCTATGACTTAGGCACACTAATAATTTACACTATAGTATCCTGTCATTCTGACAGTCTTACAGGCTTGCTTTACATTGTTTTTCAATTTGTGAGGGCTTTGGAAAAGTGTTTAGTTTTCACTCAGAGCCAAACAATGTAGAGACAATGCAGAATCTCTCCTAATACACAGGGGTCTTGAAGACACAGATACAGGAGCTCTAACACACAAAAAAGGACAAGATTATGACTATAATGCTTTGTGTTTAACAAATTAGAAAAATCAACTATGATCCCCTTCACAACAGTTCCCTTCTGAGCTGATACACAGCTGCATATGAAGCTGTCAATGTTCAAAGCAATCCTGCAGATCATTTTCTGAAAGGCTGCTGAGGTTCTCTTTGATTTTCCTTTCACGTCTTCTACCGACAAAAAATGGGTTCCTTTCAGCATTATCTTGACCTTTGGGATCTCTTCACCACCAGCCTCAGTCAACAACTGAAAAGTTTTCATTTCAGATTTCTTCAGTTTCACAAGAGACTTATGTTAACTCACTGTTTACTCTTGCACGCTGACATTTTCGAACTGAGGGTAAGAAAATGTCCGTATTTGAACATATGTCCTCTCATAGTGAGTGAAGTGATCAAGTTGAGCCNATTATGACTATAATGCTTTGTGTTTAACAAATTAGAAAAATCAACTATGATCCCCTTCACAACAGTTCCCTTCTGAGCTGATACACAGCTGCATATGAAGCTGTCAATGTTCAAAGCAATCCTGCAGATCATTTTCTGAAAGGCTGCTGAGGTTCTCTTTGATTTTCCTTTCACATCTTCTACCGACAAAAAATGGGTTCCTTTCACCATTATCTTGACCTTTGGGATCTCTTCACCACCAGCCTCAGTCAACAACTGAAAAGTTTTCATTTCAGATTTCTTCAGTTTCACAAGAGGCTTATGTTAACTCACTGTTTACTCTTGCACGCTGACATTTTCGAACTGAGGGTAAGAAAATGTCCGTATTTGAACATATGTCCTCTCATAGTGAGTGAAGTGATCAAGTTGAGCCTTGTGTTACTGTGACAGGTTAGAGAGTGTTCTATAAACATCTCTTTGTCCCTCCTCTCACATTCTTGGTTCTCGAACTATAGGGTTGATCTGGGTTTTCTTGTGTCAGACCTCATATCTAGGCAGCATTTTGATCCTAGCAAAAGGATGACAAAGGTGATGACGATGAATGGATCTCATGGAAACTTATACAAATAACACACACATGGCATTTATATAAATTCCATATAAGTTATATCAATTATGTATGAGTAGGAATTTAGTGAGATTGTGAAAAGAATCATGAGAAATTATATGAGCAACATTTAGCAAACCGTTAAATGTGAAGAATTTTGAAAGAAATACTAAGCAAAATACTTCAGGGTTTAAAATTATCTTTCTTGGAGAGAGCAACAAAACATTAATCACACATCTCTCTACTACAGGACTTCTCATGCATTTCTTCCATCCTCAGACAGTTATGGGATGACATAAGCCTCCAAGTCTTTTGGTAACCATTGTCCGTCCACTCAACAACAACATACAACAGCTTGTTGTTCTATTTGATTCTTCTTATCTAAAGGGTTGCCTGTAATTTGCTGCTTAAAAACTACTTTGAGACATTAAAAGGCAAGTATTTCAACTAAAGAAGACTTAGCCATTCTAAATTAATTCAGTTCCCTATATTTTTGCACTCACAGGCAACTGGCCGCACAGTATTCAGATTTATTATTCTTAAACTCAAACCTGCAAGGATGGCCTCGAGAAGTATCTGCTGGATGCATAAGTCTCTGATACATGTTTTGTTATGTTAGCACATAAAGATTCACAGAAAATAATCCCTTCTTGAGACATGAACACAGGGGCTTCATTTGAAATTAGAAAGATTATTAATATGAAAATTACTTTTACAATTCAAAAGGATCACAGGACTGATGTTCCTATCAATACTACCGAACTCTCTTGTAAAAAAATAAATTCTACAACCACTTTCTTATTAACAGAGTTAATACCAATCCAAATGTGCTTTGGAAGCCAGTTGTTTTAACAGTTCTCTGTCTGACTGGGCTTTGCCCAGATGACTGATGCAGGCTGTCAAATCCAAATGTTTGTATTGTGAAGGCCATTTTGCACCCCTTTGACTTTCTTCATGAAGCTTCAGTGAGAAAACCATTGCTATTTGTGTCATATCAGAATACATTGTGAAACCCACTGAAGATTCATCAATAGGGCTAGCTGATAAATGAGTTTCTGTACAGCTCAGAAGAGTTAATATGGGGTCTTTCATTACAGATTTACTCCTGGCAATGTGTACTGCTGCGCCCATCAGTCAAGTCTTGTGCACAAAAGGAGTTAGAACTGGTATGTGTGAAAGCACACTGTATCTTCAGCCTTGAGAGTTAGAGCCTTCAAACTACAGAATTTTGCCACTAATGTCTTTTTAAATGCACTTTTAGGATTTTATGAGGTCTTGATAGTTCCTGTATTCTTTACTACATTTTTCCTTATGATGATTATGCTGTAGTAATGTAATTATCTTCACACTCATCAAGATTTCCTCTAATTTCATGAAATAATCCACAGGTTGGATACACAACTCCTTGTAAATAATAAAGCTTAATTCAATGTCTCACACATTTTATATATGTAGATACCATCTGTATTTACATTTTGAGTCATTAAACAGGTTGATTTTTCTCAGTGCTTTAAGCAACTCCCTGCAATGAAGCTATCAAGACAAAAAGTGGCATCTACATTAATCTCTGAATAATCTCAAGATTTTAATCTTGAGGATCAAAAAGGGATATTCATCAAAACGTTACTTATAGCTGTTAAATTCTCCTGGACATGTTTCATGCTACCTTTTAAATACTACAGTAAATACAAGTGAGCAGTCATGTCCATGTGCAAGACTTGAAATGGTCAGCTGAGATTTTGAACTTATCACAAGTCTACAAATATCTTCTGATTCTCAGACATGCCTGTACATCCTCTGACCATGTTCGCTGTCTTTGGACAAAACTACTTTTCGAGCCCATAAGCTGCTTATAACTACATGAGTCTCCAGTCTTCTCTTCATGACTGGAGTGTCGTATCACTAAACACAGCCAATTACTTCTGAAATAGCAGGAGACTTGGAAATGTCATCAAGTATCAGTACTGGGTATAAGGCCAACCCTGGGGAAGAGGAGGCTGAGAGGAGACCTCATTACTCTCTACAGCTGCCTGAAAGGAGGTTGTAGAGAGAAGGGAGCTGGCCTCTTCTCCCAAGGGACAGGGGACAGGACAAGAGGGAATGGCCTCAAGCTCCGCCAGGGGAAGTTCAGACTGGACATTAGGAAAAAAAATTTCACCCAAAGGGTCATTGGGCACTGGCAGAGGCTGCCCAGGGAGGTGGTTGATTCACCTTCCCTGGAGGTGTTTAAGGGACAAGGCACTGAGGGGCACGGTTTAGTGTTTGATAGGAATGGTTTGACTCGATGATCCGGTAGGTCTTTTCCAACCTGGTGATTCTATGATTCTATGATTGTTTTCAGTCTCTCTTTTACTTCAAGATCCTCAGGTACTTCAAGTTTTCTTTGATTTGTTGAGTTGGCCAAGTAAGGACCTGTGGAACATTCTATCTTTGTTCCAAGACAGGTATCTTTTACTTTTTTCTTATTTGACATTTACCCATATTTTCTTCACCCACAGCTGAGATTGCCCAGTAATATGGCAATTAATGGGTAGAAATTATACTGTTCTTCCTCCAGACATCATTAAACCTCACTGACTGTATGCAGAAACAGACAATTGCATACTACTTCACTAGTTCTGCTATGCATCTACATGGTCCTGTCTGTTCTTTGCTCTGGACAAAGTTTAAAATGTACTACTGAATTGTTCAAAAACATGTTACTGTCTCTCCAGTATTCAAACAGGCACTGCATCAGCTTCCTAGGGGGTCTGAACCTCTTATAAAAGATTTGGGTTGGTATAGAAACATTACTGATGACAGCTGCAAAGAAGATGGCAGTCACATGTGAAATGACTATAACTAGAACAGACCTTTAGAATTATAGAGTCATTGAGATTGGAAAAGACCTCCAAGATCATCCAGTCCGAATGTCAGCCCAACACCATTGTGCCTACTAAAACATGTCCTGAAGCACCATAGCTACACACTTTTTGAACACCTGCAGGGATGGAGACTCCACGCCTTGCTGGGCAGCCTTTTCCAGTGTTTCATCATTCTTTCCATAAATAAATTCTTCCTAATACCCAATCCAAACCTCCCCTGGTATAACTTGAGGCCATTTCCCCTCATCCTATAACTTTTTACTTTGAGGTATCCCAAAAATCTAATCACTCCATTATTGAACATTAAACTGGCCCACTTCAGCATCCAACCAGGTTTTCTCTCAAATCTTTAAAACAATTCCTGCTGTGTCTGTCCCAGAAATTACTTTCTCCCTCCTTATTTCTTTTTCCTGTATGCCCAGATCAGCAGTGTTCTCTAAAAGCACCTTTAGTTTGATTTTAATTATGGGGGTTTTTCCTCAGAAGAATCATTCTTCTTTATTCCTCACCTCCTTGACTGGTTATTTCCTTTTTCTAACACCTCTGACAGCCATGCCAATTGCATGTACATGCCCCCGAGACAGCTCCAGCATTCACTTCAACTTGCCAACCAGTCTATTCTTTAAAATTACAACTGTTGGACAATTTCATATATGTACTTTTTCATGATTCAAAGGCACTTTGTTCTGACAATATACATCCCTCCAAAGGTTCTCAGACTCACAAGTTGGATAATGCACTACATTCCCTCTGACAGAAAATATGATTGGTTTCTTTCCAAGGATATCATTGCGGCTTTTATCTCTTTACTTTTCAAAATCTATAACTATTTTGGTAAAATAGAAAACATTAATTTATGTAGAAGAAAGTCAGGTTTCTGTGAGGCCATGTGCTTCTTACAAGATATTCCATACTTTTGTCAAGCCGAAAGACCTACAAAGAGAGATGGTTGCAAATCAGAGTTCTTTTATTTTTCCCTTCCTCTCTCTTTTGTGTGTGTGCTGCTTCAGAATGAATCAACTATGAAGCCATATGCTGCAACAATTGCTGAGAATGACAAAAGTAATACATTCTTCTAAAGCTCAACCAAAAAACACCATTAAATTAAGGAAATTGTCTTCTCTCTAAATCTCCTTGTATCCTCCTGGCTCACTTAAAGTCTCATTGCTTTATTTCTATGATGTAGGCTCTTCCCAGCCCTCCTCTCACTGCGGCAGACTTCAAGATTTAGAGAAACAGGAACATCCTCTGGCTACTGCTGGAATAACTGAGCTGACCCTCAGTTTGAAGGTGGAAGAATCCTCCACCTGTGTCAGCACCTCCAGGATGGATTGGGCCATGGCTTTGACATTCCTCACCTAAAAGCATAAGCAGCTTTACCATGTGTTTGCTGTAACAGAAATAAAGCCACAGTTATAAAACACTGTCTTTTACTTTATACATATACACACACTAAATACTAACTTCCATGCCGTTGCAGTTTTGTTCCTTTAAAAATGTATGTAGCTTATCATATTGCAGCCTACAATTTATGTGCTTTTCATAGCAGAAGAGATACTTGCTCCTTGCTCTGTTCACATGGGTCAAGTTACCAGAATGGTCGAGAGAAATCCTCACTCTATTTGAAAATAACTGGATATGGATATCATCCGGCTGAACAAAAGGGATGTCTGATTACACTGTAAGTACTGAAGATAGGTTGCATATCTAGCAAGTCTTTATTCTCATTACTTAACATGTTGCTTGGTTACCTCATCAAACTTGTCATCTGTGAGGAAGTCTGTTTCATTAAAAAAAGGGAAATCATGAGGCTAACTCCTCCGGGACTGCAGTGAAAGAGTGGATTAATTTTTTTACACTTTTGTCATGGAATCATAGAATCCTAGAATGATTTGGGTTGGAAGTGAACTTAAAGATCACCCACTACCTGCACCCCTGCCATGGGCAGGGACACCTCCCACTGGGTCAGGTTGCTCAAAGCCCCATCCAACCTGGCCTTGAACACCTCCAGGGATGAGGCATTCATGACTTCTCTGGGCAGCCTGTGCCAATGCCTCACCACCCTCACAGGGAAACATTTCTTCCCAAGATCTAACCTATTTCTGAACTTTCAGTTCAAAAGTAATTTGCTATATTCAAAACTTGGGAAGCAAAAAGTGTGGTTGCACAGACCATGCTCAAAAAATTCTGAGATGCCTAGTACTAGAGTGGACTTATGACTCTTAGTGTGATCAACATCACTGTTTTCCAAAGTTGCTAGGACCATGGCTAAGACTACATGCAAACCACCTACAATCCATTCATTACCTCACTGTAGGCTGTAAGAGTATAAAGCTAGAAGGCCAGTTGATAGACAAAACTGACTAGGTCTGCCCTGACCAAACACTTTCCATGCAGCTAAAATCAATGAAGAAGCCTTCAACTTCCCTAATAGTTTGTGACTCTTGAACTCAACATACAGTCAAGAGAGACACAGTCAACATACACCCACAAATGGTTAGACCCTCCCCAACACTTTTCCTACGACTGTAGATCTGTCTTTGTGTTGTCTTGGGTCACAAGTTTATACCGCTGTTTTCCCACAAGCTATGCAGAATCTAACAAGCTTCAGTTCTAGGGGAAAAAATAATATTGTCATCAACAACAAAACACATAAAAAACCCCAACCTATAAAAAATAAGAATTTTCACTGGGGAGCTGGCAGAGATGCCCATCAGCCCTCAGAGCATTTCACAGTCTCACCTCCAGAGATCACAGAATTGTTAGGTCAGAAAAGACTGCTAAGAACATCGAATCCAATCTTAACCCCCACACTGCCAAGTCCACCACTAGACCGTGTCCCTAAGCATCACATCTCCACAGCTTTTAAATCCCTCCAGAGATGGTGACTTTACTACTTCTCCAGGCAGCCCTTTCCAGTGCTTGATAACACTTCTAGTGAAGAAATATTTCCTAAAATCCAATCTAAACCTCCCCTGGTGCCATTTCCTCTTGTCTTATCACCTGGGAGAAGAGACAGCATCCACCTTGCTACAACCTCCTTTCAGGGCACTGCAGAGAATGATGAAGTCTCCCCTCAGCCTACTCTTCCAGCAGCTTCTACAGCAGTTGCCAGACTAGGGCTGTAGATCAGCAGGACTGGCTGATGTGCCCACCTACAAGAAGGGTCGCAGGGAGGATCCAGGGGACTACAGGCCTGTCAGTCTGACCTCAGTGCCAGGGAAAGTCATGGAACAGGTGATCTTGAGTGCTATCATGAAGCACATGCAAGAGAACCGGGTGATCAGGCCCAGTCAACATGGGTTCACGAAAGGCAGGTCTTGCCAAACTAACCTGATCACCTTCTGTGACAAAGTGACTTGGCTGCTGGAACAGGCTGCCCAGGGAGGGGGTTGAATCACCTTCCCTGGAGGTGTTTAAAGGACGGATAGATGAGGTGCTGAGGGGCATGGTTTAGTGTTTGATAGGAATGGTTGGACTCAATGATCCTGTAGGTCTTTTCCAACCTAATGATTCTGTGATTTCTGTGATTTCTTCAGGCTAAATATAGGATGCACCCTGTGGTGTAGCTGCTCTGTGGAATCCCTAGCCATCAGACAGCAGCAGCATGTGTGCTCACCAAACCTTGCTCACTCAACACACCAGCACAATCCCCTTCACACTCCTGCTGGCCAACACCATTGCTGATCTAATGCCTTACTGGTCACCCAGGCATCCTGCTGGTTTATGTCCAGCCCCTGTTGACCAGCAATCCCAAGTTCTTTTCCTCCAGGCATCTTTCCAGCTACCCTTCCCCAAGTCTATAGAGTTGAATGCAAGCTATGTGCAAGGCCCAAGGCTGGCAGCTTTCCAGCCACTCCTCCCCAAGCCTGTAGTGTTGCATGGAGTGTATGTGACCCAAGTGCAGGACCTGGCACTGAGATGTGCAGATGGACTGATTGGTTCCATCCTGTGATGTGGCTGTCCTGTGGACTCCCCAGCCATCAGATGGCAGCAGCGTATGCAAACCCTAACCCAACACACAGGCATGATTTCTTTCCTGCTCTTTCTGACCACATCATGGCTGATCCAAGACAGGACACAGTTCGCCTTCTTAGCCGCCTGTGTACTCATGTTCAGCTGTTGTCGACCAGCACCTCAAGGTCCTTCTCTTCTGGGCGGCTTTCCAGCCACCCTTCCCCAAGCCTGTAGCATTGTGTGGGGTTGTTGATTGACAATGTGAGCACTAGTGTACTGAGACCTGTGGAACCCCAACCTGGTGGATACACTGAGCCTTGTGGAATCCCATCCCGTTGAATCCACCAAGCCTTGTGTAACCCCATCCCATTGGATCTCCTGTGCTGATCGACAATGTGAGCACTGACACGCTGAGCGCTGTGGAGCCCTATCCTATCAGATCCACTGAACCTTGTGAAACCCCATCCTGTTGGAGCCCCCTTGTGATCACAGAATCATAGAATCACTAGGTTGGAAAAGATCTCTTGGATCATTGAGTCCAACCATTCCTTTCTGCCCCTAAACCATGTCCCTGAGCATCTTGTCCACCCATCTTTTAAACACCTCCAGGGAAGGTGAATCAACCACCTCCCTGGGCAGCCTCTGCCAGTACCCAATGACCCTTTCTGTGAAATTTTTTTCCTGATATCCAGCCTGAACCTCCTCTGGTGGAGCTTGAGGCCATTCCTCTTTGCCCTATCACTTGTCACTTGGGAGAAGAGGCCATTTCCCTCCTCTCAACCATCTTCTTTCAGGTAGTTGTAGAGAGCAATGAGGTCTCCTCTCAGCCTCCTCTTCTCCAGGCTAAACAACCCCAGATCCCTCAGCTGCTCCTCATAAGACTTGTACTCCAGCCTCTCCACCATCTTTATTGCTCTTCTCTGGACTCGCTCCAGAGCCTCAACTTCCTTCTTGTGGTGAGGGGCCCAGAACTGAACACAGGATTCAAGGAGCGGTCTCACCAGTACCAAGTACAGAGGGAGAATAACCTCCCTGGACCTGCTGGTCACACCGTTTCTGATACAAGCCAGGATGCCACTGGCCTTCTTGACCACCTGGGCACACTGCTGGATCATGTTCAGTCACTGTCAGTCAACTCCCGACTCCTCCAAGCAGCTTTCTAGACAGACTTCTCCCGGTCTGTAGCTCTTCATAGGGTTGTTGGGCCTCAAGTGCAGGATCCGGCATTTGGCCTTGTTAAACCTCATACCATTGGTCTCTGCCCAGCGGTCCAGCCTGTTCAGATCCCTTTGCAGACCCTCCCTACCCTCCAGCAAATCGACACTTCTTCCCAGCTTAGTGTCGTCTGCAAACTTGCTAAGGGCGCACCCAACGCCTTCATCCAGGTCACCGATAATGATGGTGAACAGGACCGGACCCCGCACCGAGCCCTGGCGGACGCTGCTGTCTTTGCGTGCTCCCCATCCGACGGCCGCGCCACGCGCTCCCTCCCCTCCCCGCCGAGTCTCTCCCCCTCCCGTGCCCATCGCGGCGGCGTCGGGGCGGGCCGGGGGGCGGGGCTGCCGGGGCGCGGCGGCGTCACTCGGCGGCACCGCCCCCCCCTCTTCCCCCCTC